>JAWZYT010001129.1:167500-332500 GCA_034508575.1 Petrolisthes manimaculis
TCGGAATTGACTGTACCTGGTTTTGGTAGGCCTGTCATGCTTCTTCGTGGTGATTTGCCTCGTTCTCGTGGACTGGTGGTGTATGTTAGATCTGGTTTTGGTGCAGCTAGACAGAAGAGGTTTGAGTGTCAGTGTTGCGAAATGCAAATCATTAGAGTATGTGGTGAGAGAAATAATTTTTACCTTTTCAATCTATACCGCAATCCTGATATTGACGACCATATCTTTGACTGTTGCCTGACTTCAATGGCGGCAATTCAGTCGGCTGATACACGTGCATTGTGTGTAAATATGGGTGACTTAAATGTTCACCATGCTGAATGGTTGGGATCTGCCATTACCACTCGCCATGGAATTGCTGCCCTTGACTTTTGCTCTGTGTCCAATTGTGAGCAACTGGTTATTGGTCCTACACATGTAGCTGGTGGCACCCTGGATTTAGTACTCACTGATGCTCCAGAGATTGTGCAAACAACTGTTACTGCTCCTATTGGGAACTCTGATCACTCATCCCTAACCATCAAAATTAATCTTTCGCAGCCTGTACCTAATTTTTGTATCAGGAAGGAGATCTACTTAAAACATCGTATTAATTGGGATGCAGTTGATCATGCGCTCAAAGCACTTCCTTGGCATTCCATATTTCGTGAGAATAACCCTATCGATTGTCTTAATGAACACTTAACGAGTGTTATTACGCGCTTTGTTCCAACCAAGGTAATTAGAATCCGAAATAATGATAAAGCATGGTTTAATGATGAATGTAGAAGAGCTTTTGATTTGAAACAGGGCGCTTATAGAAGATGGACGAGGGAACGTAATCAGGCTAATTATGATGAGTTTACTCAATGTCAGAGGGATGCTAATATGATATACGATGAGGCCCAACGTCAGCATAATGACCAGATTAGGAACACCTTGATGAACGCAGAAAATTCTCATCAATGGTGGTCCACTCTAAAATCAGCTGTCTTTGGTACAGAGCCTTCTCTTCCCCCACTCATCGGTAATGGGGGTGGTCTTGTTTGTGATCCTGCTGGTAAGGCTTCTCTGCTTGCTGATCATTTTGATAGTAAACAATTAAGAGCCACAATTTGTCTGCCTTCTACATGTCATCCTCAGCCTCGCCTGACTTCCTTTGCTTTCAGATCAGGGGAAGTGAAAAAGCTTCTATTAAACTTGGACCCTTATGGTGGCACTGATCCTTTAGGTATGTTTCCATTGTTCTTCAAGAGAACGGCTGATGTTCTTGCTCCTCGCATAAGTGTCCTGTTCCGTAAACTTTTGCGGATGGGTAATTTTCCTGCATGTTGGAGGGTTGCCAATGTTACTCCCATTCCCAAGGGTCCTCTTTCCTCAGTGGCATCGAACTATAGACCAATCTCCATTACATCTGTTCTTTCTAAGGTATTTGAGAAGTTAATTTCTGTACGTTTAAGCCGTTTTCTTGAACATGAGAGGATGCTGCCCCCTGCCCAGTTTGCATATAGGAAGGGTCTGGGTACTTGTGATGCACTCTTGTGTATATCACATAAGTTACAGCTTGCATTGAATTTGGGCAAAGAGGCTCGATTAGTCCAACTTGACTTTTCAGCTGCTTTTGACAGGGTAAGCCACTCTGGTATTTTATTTAGGCTATGTTCACTTGGTATAGGTGGTCCTCTCCTGTCGTTGCTGAGTGATTTTCTTACTGATAGGACTCAATATGTCGTGGTTGATGGAGTCCGTAGTCACTGTGTGAATGTGGTTTCTGGGGTCCCTCAGGGTAGTGTCTTAGGCCCTTTACTTTTCCTCGGAACTCTTTAATATTGTGCAAGGTGACCTGTTTGGTTATGCAGATGACTCTACCCTCATATCAGTTACAGATTCCCCAGCTGATAGGGTGGATGTAGCTCAATCCTTGAATAGGGACTTAGTAGTAATTAATGACTGGTGTACAAAATGGGGTATGAAATTGAATGCCAAAAAAACTAAGACTATGAGTATTTCAAGGTCACGTACAGCTTTTCCCCGATCACCACCCTTAACACTCGACAACGTAATTTTACAGGACTCCACAGATTTGAATATTTTGGGTGTCACTCTAGACTCTAAGCTCACTTTTGAGAAGCATGTTCGCTCCATTTCAGGATCCGTGTCCCAGAAGTTGGGTATCATGAGGAAAGCATGGAAAGTGTTCCACAACAATGAATTGTTGACAAGGTGCTTTTTTTCATTTGTGTTGCCGGTCTTGGAGTATTGCTCTCCTGTTTGGTACTCTGCAGCTGATTCTCACTTGAGATTATTGGACAGGCTTGTTGCTAGTGCGGGGTTCCAGGCAGGTGGTCGCATTGATTGCAACTTAGGGCATCGGCGTACAGTTGCTGCACTATGCATGCTCTACAAAATCCATGACAATCCTCTACATCCCATGAACTCACTCTTGCCACGTAAATACGTGCCTGTGCGCAACACCCGTGGAGCACTTGCGTCTCATCACCTTTCATTTGAGCTACCTCGTTGTAGGACCTCACAATTTCAGCGTTCATTTGTTCCCAAGACTGCTGCATCCTGGAACAGTCTTGATGAATGTGTTTTTAATGGCATTAGTCTGCAATCTTTTAAGGTTTCTGCAAATAGATTTTTACTAGAATATATATTATTTTTTTCTTCTTTTTTTTTTCTTTTTTTTTTCTATATATATCTTTTTATCTTACTGTTTTTAGTTCCACTAATGTATCATATACATGCTTTGGTGATTTTTATTGGCATGACTATTTTAAATTACTTCTTTCCGGTTTGCATCATGGAGTTGGGGTCCTTTGGATTGATGGGATTTCTGTTTCATCCTCTCCCAGCCCTGTGGTGTCGATCTGTTCAATAATAATAATAATAAGTAGATACTAAATCTACCTAACAAGTATTTTAGCATTACCAACGATTGGCTGAAAATAGACAAATTTGTGTCACTTTTTCATCCATCAAAATATCCATCAATTCATTCATTAATTCATCCATCAATTCACCCGTAAATTCTTCCATCAGTCTAACCGTCAATTCATCCATCAATCTCTGTGTGTATGTATGTGTGTAAATATATCTAAACTATGCTAAGAAACAGGCCCAATATAATAATATACTCAAGAGAGATGTTACCAATCAATGTATGTATGTCAGGGAATAGTTTGGAAAAATCCTTTGCTCCAAATTCATCAATAGAATATTTAATTACACAAATTGCCCTGAATTTATGCAGATCACCCAACCTAAAGGTGAGGAAGGAGGGGCGATGGAACTGGGACTGGGGTTGGGGCTGAGACTGGGGCTGGGGTTGGGACTAGGACTGGGACGGGCTGAGACTGGGGCTATGACTGGCGCTGGGACTGGGACTAGGACTGGGCTGGGACTGGGGCTGGGACTGGGGCTGGGACTGGGACTGGGACTGGGGCTGGGACTGGGGTTGGGGCTGGGGCTGGGACTGGGGCTGTGACTGGGGCTGTGACTGGGGTTGGAGCAGGGGCTGTGACTGGGGCTGTGACTGGGGTTTGGGCTGGGACTGGGACTGAGACTGGGGCTGGGACTGGGGTTGGGGTTGGGGCTGTGGCTGGGACTGAGACTGGGGCTGTGACTGGGACTGAGACTGAGGCTGGGACTGGGGCTGGGACTGGGACTGGGACTGGGACTGGGGTTGGGGCTGTGACTGGGGCTGTGACTGGGGTTGGGGCTGGGACTGGGGCTGGGACTGGGGCTGTGACTGGGGCAACTTTTTTACTTTCCCTTGAATACTAAAACCAAGATACAGGATGAAAAGTGAATACGGGACCAAATTGATGGTGTCATAACTATTGTGTGGTTAGATGGAGGGGAGTGTATAGACTAAAATTAACATCCTCTTACATAAACCTCTAGAGACAAAACCACTAAGACAAAAGCCTCCATGACAAACCCCGAGAGACAAACCCCCAACACATACCCCTTGAGACAAAATCACTAAGACAAAACCACTGCGACAAAGCTTTTGAGACAAAACCACTGCGACAAAACCCTTGAGAAAAAAAAACACTGCGACAAACCCCGTGAGACAAAACCACTGAGACAAAACCCTTGAGACAAAACCCCTCTGTCAAAACCACTACAACAATCACCCTACGACAAAACCACAAGGACAAAATCCCATCAGAAAAAAATGACCTAGCTAAAAAAAAAAAAAAAAAAAAAAAATCGGGTCGGTTTCAGTGCAATTTGTTCGTTCTGTGTTTGTAAATAAACATCTGATAGAATATAAACACGACTCTTATCCAATCACACAAAACAACACACTGATGAACACATAAAGAACTAAAAAAAAGAGTTGAAATTACACTTGATCAGGAGGTGGGGAAGGTCTGTGTAGGGGGATGGGGGGGGGGGAATATACCGAGTGTGTTTATGGCCCAGTGGTGGTCGATGAAGGCGTCATAATGGCTCTCCTTCCATGGTATGTACCTGGTTTCAGGGTGAGTGTCCCATCAGTGAACCTAACTTGCTCTTATCCAATACCTTTTAATGATATAAGTTCTACTATGGGAACCACCCTGGTACTGGATATGTAACACTATTCTTCTGTCTCATAGTTGATAGAGCTCGTTAAGGGGATAATTTACTTTTAATTCCTCCAAAGCTTGCCAGGAAACAGACCCAAACGAAGAAAATTATGGTATCCTATTACCTGGAATAGTTTGGAGGAATCTTTAGCTCAAGATTTACCACCACTGTACTTCCCCCTTAATTACTCCATCTATAGGCTATTCGAAGCTAACCTGGATACTTATTACGAGTAAATATGTGGATTTATCTTGACCCAACTCAGCTTATCATATTTAAATATCATATCATAAATTTAAAAAAGACACCCGTATAATAGTTTACCTCCTTCAACCTTCCCTCCATAATATTCTACTCATTATTATTATTAGTATATAATATCCAGCAAAACGTGTGTCAGTCTTCTCTATTCCTACTCTACTTTCTTCACATTATCAAGCCCAGTGTGTCTAGGCATCTACAACGATTTGTCTCTTTTCTATCATTTCCTATGTAGTAGCAACATAGACTGCAAATATTTTAGGAACAACTGCCTGAATCACGTAAAGACAAGAAAAAAATAAATAATACGAAATGGATTAGCATAGAACTTACTTATATGACTGTTGTGATAGTCTATTCCTCCCCCCCAAACTCAACTTTCCCCCTCCAGAGAAAGAGAACGAGAACGAAAAATGAAGAACTGACATCGAAGGAATGAGGTGTGAACGTGACAGACTCGGAACATACCATGACGGAAGAGAAAGAAGTATATATTAATGAACTTATAATATAATGTGTGTGTGTGTGTGCGTGTGTGTTTTCTAGAAGGCTGGAAAACGAAGGGATGCTGCCAGTAAGTGTTCTATTTATTTTCTAATGATAACAAGGAGGTCCTGGTGCATGGGGAGCCGAAAGAATGCGTTTCCAGGATTGACTTCCAGGCTGAGAATGTCGTGTTGCTCACCAGTCTTAGTGAAGCATTTAAAATAGAGAGTTGTATGTGTGTGTCTCTCTTACTATTATCCTTTGTGAAAACTATGAGACAGTGTATATCTCGTTGCCGTAGTTAGTCCATTAATCATTAGTGTTGTAGGATATTATAGTAAATATACATTCCTGATTTCCTGATTTATTCACTACTACTACTTGTTGGATTTATTGGCTATCTACCAGAGACATATAGTCAAAGGTCATTAAGCCAATGGTTCCATTATATTTTATCAATCTATGTAAGGTCATAAAGTTTTGTTTCCCTCAGAAAATTTAGCAGTTTGTTTATAATATTATCATCTGCTAAAACATTGTGTATGGTGAAAGCCATCTTTTTTTGCGTAAAATATTGTTTGATTTGACCTCTTTTATTTTCATATTTATTACAGAAAAGTAATATGTGAGAGTTGGACATTACTGTATTGCATGATGTGCATTCAGGTGGAAAATCTTTGTTGATATAGGGATCGAGGTGGGTTAATCTAGTGGCATTGACCCTCAGACGGGCCAACACCACCTCGTCCCTATGGCTACGCCATGATGACGTGGCCCAGGGTTCAATCACTGCTTTGAATTTATTGTTGATGTCTAGTCTGGTCCATTGCCTTTGCCACAGGAGATGAATTTTAGATTTTATGAGAGAGACAAAACACCTGAGATCCGTACGGACTATGCTAAGGTCCAGATCAACAGTCGACCCTGCTAATTTATCAGCTTGTTCATTACCATAGATACCATAATGTGATGGTACCCATATTAACTTGATCAATTTATTGGCACTAAATAGCTTACTAATGATATTACCCTGTATTTCATTGTTAGTTGTATCAAAGATTTAATAGCTTTAAGTGAACTTAATGAATCAGTAAATATGACTATCCTATCGTGGGTCGTCGATAGGGCAAAATCCAAAGCTTTATCTATAGCAAATAATTCAGCAAGAAAAATAGATGTATGATTCGGCAGTCTGAATCTTAACTGACATTCATGCGACCATACACCCGCACCCACACATTCATCCGTCTTGGACCCGTCGGTATACAGTTGGAAATAAGAAAGATGTTTGACAATTATCTCACGAAACCTCTCGTGTACCTCCACCTCCGGCACCTGGGATTTAACCCCTGGTAACCAGGATTCCACACAAATAAAAGGGGGTATTACCCAGGGTGCAATATTTACTATAACCAGGGAATCGATTGTTGATAAGTCTATACCGACACATTCTACGAGGTCGTGGAGTCTTGCTCTGAGGGACCTAACGCCAGTGCCCTCCGAGGCCGTGCGACCCCTAGGCGGATAACTTGGCCCAATTGGATCCGAGTTGCCGAAAACTGTGCACCATGGCTGGAGTGCCATATTGCACAGTCATCAGCATACAGTGAGTATTTAAGATTTCGAGGAGGAGCTGGTAGAATGTCATTAATCATACATAGAAATAAGGTCGGAGACAGAACACTTCCCTGGGGGACCCCGTTTGCCTGGACAAATGTGTCCGAGAAAGTGATTGTATCCGTAAAAAGCTTGACAGAGAAAGTTTTGTCAGACATGAAATTCTTAACAAATAAGGGCAGGTTACCGTGTAATCCCATCGAATGTAGTTTCCTGAGGAGGCCATGTCGCCAGGTCATGTCGCAGGCTTTTTCAATGACTATAAGGGATATAATGTGTAGAGTTGAAACAAGTCTCTAATTCTTTCCTAAGGCTATACATTGTAAATGAACCTTTTATAGCCAGCCTGGAAAGATAACCTGGAATATTCCATAACACCTTCCACTTCAAGGAACTAAATTTCCCGTGAGAAATTTCGACCCTTTTACAACCTCGAGAAGAAATCAGCAATTACATTAGCCTTACCCTTTATATGTCTTATATCTAAGGGATATTACTGTACAAGTAAGCTCCACCTCGTTAGTCTTTGATTTTTGTCTCTAAACTTGCTAAGATATCTCTGGGGATTATGGTCAGAATAGATGACAATAGGACCATTATTAGAACAAAAGTAGTATGAAAAATGTTGCAGTCCTAAAATTAAAGCTAAGAGTTCTTTTTCAATGGTGGAGTAGTTCCTTTGGGATGGAGAAAATTTCTTACTATAATGAGATACCGGATGTTCCACACCAAACTCATCTTCTTGTAGCAAAACTGCACCAGCCCCTGTGTCACAAGCATCAACTGCCATTTTGAAAGGTAAATCAAAATTAGGTTCAACGAGCACTGACTGACTAAGTAAAATGGAGCGTAGTTTGCTAAACGACGATTCATTACCACTACTATATCCTTGTCACCCACCACCACCACACTTTTTTTTTCTGCTGTTTGACAAGTTACCAAAAAATAGGTTTGCTTGGAAATACTTTTTACTTTCATTACCTTTTTTGGTCTCATGTTGCTTGGAATAGTCTGCGAGTATTCAGTTGCTCCAGAATTATCAACACAAAACTTCCCCCCTTAACCACCGTTTTTTTTTCCTTCTGACTCAAACATTAATATCAAAGTACATTTTCAATCCTGCAACAATAAATGTCATGTCCCTTTATATTGGGTTATTCCTGTTGTCCATCATGGGTTGCAGTACACTCGTTATACGTAATCCCTGACCAGAGACGAACGGCAGGCACCACACACACACACACATACCCTGCATTCGAACTCAGCCTCTATAGGTGTACTGGGTGGGGGGAAATGAGCAATACCAGACGATATGAAGCTTTCTGCTCCTCACACTTTGGTCAGAAACTATGTATCACGAGTGTACATAACACATTTACTTCATTGATATGGGGTGGATAATTATAATGTAATTGGTTATTTAATTTAATTAATCATGTCGGAGGGAAGCACTAATGTTGCCCAATGGTTATGAACTATTGCGACAAACTGGGTAACAATATCTTGTAACTTAGATAATAATTAATTTATCAGAAAATAAACAACGCCAGACGAGATAGAATGTCATAAGAAAACTACCTTTTAAAGTCACAACATCCGAGGCATCCACAGTCACTTCACGCCCCTCTGATGATCCTGAAGGAAGCTTGCGAGTTGGAACAGCTGTTGAATCAAGAGATTCATTAGAGCCACGATAACGCTTCTGGTATACTGCACTGGACTCATCATCACAACACTGTACTACCACATCTTGCAAGTTCACCCCCGCGCGGCGCCTGCTACACACACTGCCAACAGAACCACACGCAAAAATTAATGACTTATAGTTATCACCCCATGAGTTAACTTCACATTAAATAGTATACTTGTATATTGCTATCACATGTAAAATTACTGTTTTACTGATATTGTTAACACATACCTATTAGACGAGAGGCGAGTAAGGTGGAGGATCATCAGCTGATTTGTCGTCCATGTGTATGGAGAGAAGGGAGGTGGGGGTGTCTGAGTTGCCCAATGTCGCTGGTTTACTTACTGTCTTGTTGAAAAACATGGTTATTGGAAGCTGCGCCCTCTCACGCTTCATAGTTAGTCTTCAACATTTCCTGATAAGGGGCAAACGCAGCTTCCACCCCATTTTTCACTTTTATTGCCCTATCTAGAGATGGGTCATAGGACATCATTAAAGAGTCAGCCTGCTGCATCATGCGAGATAATTCTCCAAGCTTCTCCAGCGTCCATGCTTGTGGTGAATCATTCCCACTCGCTTCCTCTTCCTGCAGCAGTTTTTCCAATTCACGTCGAGTTAGCTCTTCCCCTGCATTACCAAGAAGTTCTTCCCGAATTTCTTTGTCCTGGAGATCAGACAATCCCTTGCCACCAACAATCTTTGAGAGCTGTTTAATTTTTCTATCTCCACATCAGCGATGGGGAATCCTGTGAAGTCATTCACTGCTTCAGGCCACAACTTCTTCCAGCAGAAGTTCACACACCGGACTCACAAATCATCATGGCAAAGTTTTATCAATGTGATACAGTCCGCGATGTTAAATTTTTTCCACCACATCCTAAGGTCACTGTTGTTGCCCTCTTCTATGTCCTCCCTTATCATGGCAAAGTTTTGTGCCACATATTTTGATATGAGGACAGCAATAACACCTTGATCAAGTGGTTGGATCAGTGATGTGGTGTTTTTGGGTAGGTAGATGACTTCAATGTTGGAATGCGCGAATTTAATTGACTCGGGGTGGCCTGGGCAGTTATCAATCGTCAACACCACTTTAAATTCCATCCCCCGTGCTCTCAAATATTTTTCCACTTCTGGCACAAATAAGTTGGGAAACCAGTCATTGAATAGTATTGCAGTCATCCATGCTTTCTTATTGTGGCGGTAAAACACAGGCAGCTGGTTCATGTCTTTACCTTTGAGTGCACGGGGTCTCATTCATCTGTGTAAAAACATTTTCTTTATCATATGCCCAGCTGCATTACCACACAATAAAAGCGACACTCTATCCCAGTGGTTCTCAATCTTTTTTCAGTGATGGCACCCTGGATTTATATAATCCTTTCTGTGGCACCCCTTTTTCACCATCACCCCTCCTCACATGAATTAACTTCTGATATAAAATTGTATCTGTTTGAATTACTTTAATTAATTATTTAAAATTATTATCCGTACTCAAACCAAAATTAACATATGATGTAGGCTACTGTAGTACATGCCCAAACATAGAACAAACAAAAGCTAACCTGATTTAGTGAGATACATGTGCTTGATGTGACTGACAGATCCTTTTAAAGTTGGGTTGAATAGTGGACAAACATACTCTCATTTCTTCTTCAAGAGTTTGCAATCTTGCCCTCTTGTTCGTTTTAATGTTTGCTAGAACAGAAAATCCCAGCTCTTGTGGCACCCCTAGGCGCTGTCCGTGGCACCCCAGGGTGCCGCGGCACCCAGTTTGAGAACCACTGCTCTATCCCTTTGGGCCTTGAAACCTGGTGCCTGTTTCTCCTCCTTCGAGATAAATGTTCTGCTTGGCATCTTCTTCCACCATAATCCCGTCTCGTCGGCATTGAACACTTGTTCTGGCTGGTATCCCTTGTCCTTTATTATTTTTGAGAATTCTGCGGGATAGGCCTCTGCTGCAGCGTGGTCTGCAGAAGCAGCCTCGCCCGTCATTTTCAAACTGTGTAAGGAGAACCTTTTCTTAAATTTTTCAAACCAGCCCTTGCTCGCCACAAAATTATTTTTGCATTGCATCTCACCATCACTGAAGTGTTCATATAGGTTCTTTGCTTTGTCTCTGATTGAGTTTGTGTCGACTGGAATATTACGGCGATTAAAGTCATTTAAGTTATTTATTTGCTGTATTATTTTTGCTTGATCTCCTGCTTGAGGCATTCTTTTCTCCAGCTTCGATTTTTTTTCTCATTAGAATCTTTCTGTCTCTGGGGATTTCAGATTTTTTGGGTCGAGTTTTATTGGGTGTTCGGGTTGAACATATTTGAAATAACTTTTTCTTAAAGTATGTGTACATTTCTTCTGTAGTTTTTCCTTCTATTTCTATGTTCCATGTAACATTATATATACAATTATTGATGCCACTCCAGTCGGTTTTCTCATGAAAGAAGTTTAACGAATAAAACTAAAACGATTTTGTATTCTTCCAGTGGTGTAATCTATCTGAAGACATTTTGAGAGAAGTTCCCACTGTTAATATTCTGTGATCTGACATAATTGTATCTTCTACTTAAATGTTGCTAACTATTGCATCGTTATTTGTAAAAAAAAGATTGAGTGTGTTATCACCACGAGTAGCACAATTTATTATCTGTTTCAGAAAAAGTGATTCACTAAGATTAAACAAAGCGTTTGCTTGTTGCCGATCTGAAGATGTACCTCCATACACATTTTGTTCATCTCAGTTAACATTGTAAAAGTTAAAGTCTCCATTTACGATAATTGTTGGCTCTGGGTGTCCTATATCTGCTAATTTTGATTTTGTTAGTTCCATAACCTCTACAATTTTTTCTGTCAAACATGCTGGTGGTCGGTACAATGTAAGTACTGTACAAATAAATTCCATTTTGTAATAAATATTATCATCACATATTAAACTTATCCGTTTGTTGCTGATGATAATATTGTTGTGTGTTGTGCTATATCAGCCCTAATATACATGGCTACTCCGCCTTTTTTTCTACCTTTAATTCGGTCTGCACGAAACAATACAAAATCTTTTATAACCGCTTCTGCATTTTTAATTTTACTTCTCAAATGCAATTCAGTGAGACACAATATTAGACCTTTGCTGGTTCTGCAAATTTCTTCCAACATTTTGGTTTTATTTTGTTTTTTCTTGGGCAATAGTCCTTCAATGTTGCAACAAATCATTGTCAATAATTGGTGATTGCAAATATCTGTATTTTATTTTTCATAAGTATTAGAGCATGTCGGTGTGTTCGTGTGTGGATTATGGTGAACCTTGTTCAGCACTGGTTATTTTGCACTGTCTCAACGTCTTCGAAGTACATTGTTTTGCGAATTACATAATCCCTTGCATTAATAAAGGAGGGGCAGTTTTTGCTAAAGGCTGGGTGTCCTTTTTAGAGTTTGACAGACAATTTGCACATTCCGGGTTGTCTCGCTTTGTACAATTTTTCGTCAGGTGATCATCTCCACAATAGCCACATGTGGGCTTGGAATAGCGACATTGTTGTGTTTTGTGGCCGAATCGCATACAGTGTCCACAGCTGTTTGCCCAATAGTGGTCAAAGACTACATCTTGAGAACTGTATGTAGATTTGGTCGTTTTGATTCTTGATTACATTACGAAGTTTCGGAGATACAGTCAACCCTCGTAATAACGGACCCCCCCAATCACGGATATCGCTTATAACGGACAGGGTCTGCTGACCGGACAAACGTCCGGTTGAGCGAATGAAGGTCCATAATTTCAAAATTTGTCCGCTAGGTGGTGTATGAGCCACAGTTATGCCTCCCAAAGTTATTAAATGCAAGCGTGTTACCTTTAGTGTTATTTAGAGTTCTTAAACAAAACAAGTGATATCATAATGAACATAATGAACGAAATGATATCACTGTTGTCTGTGAAGTGTGTGTGTGTGTTTGTGTTGCCACCACTCCTCCTGTGCTCCTTAACCCCCCCCCCCCCCAAGCCCCTTACCCTCAGTCTCCATTCACCCTAGCCCAAGGTCATATATAGGCCTAGCCTGCCTTGTGTGACTCGCTGGTTTTTAGTAATTACGAGTTAATTAACCACTAGCTTCAACACTCAATCATGTCAGGTGGTGCATTTATGAGACGGAAGGTCATAATCCTTCCATATGAAGAAGGAAGTATTTCTCGAACAGAGAAAGCAGAAAGAAACACCAGACTCCCAGAGTATGGTAAATAAACTGTAAATAAACGATATCATGTTATCTCCCCCCTTCCCCCTACCACCTCCACCACTACCACACATGACGACGACTCGTCTAAGTCATGAGTTGTTTGAGAAAACCTTAATACACTTGAGAGGTGCATGTGGACTGACAAGGTGGGATTGAGAAAGTAATGAGAGTGTGTTTAAGAGATGTGGTATGAGTGAGAAGGCAATTGGTATTGAGTTTGGAGTGGTTGAGAGAGTGAAGCGTAATACTCTGAGGTTGTTTGGACATGTAGAGAGAATGCAAGGTGAGGAGTTTGTAAAGAAGGTGTATGGAAGTCAAGTTGTGGGACGTGATGTGAGAGGCAGACCACCAGTAAGATGGCAGAACAGAGTGGAAGAGTATGTAAAGGAGAGAAACATGAGGGGGAGGGGAGGGCTGGACCGAGTGAGGAGGGAGTGTTTGAACAGGAAAGACTGGAGACTTTTCTGTCGTGGCCACCCCCTTGGGGGGAGTTCCCGGAAGGAACGAGGCATCAGAGCTATAGATAGATAGATAGTGAAATTACTAAATGAATCAATGTTGCTATGCTACAAGGTTTGGACTTATGTTACTGTGCATCAGTGTTACGAAGGTGATTTAACAAGAGATCAAGATTGTTTATATCGTGAACAACTGCAGGTACCTTATAGTTCCCGAAGTGATGCACTTCAACACCATTTATGTAAACATGTATGGTACAGTTTGTGTTAATGATGACTGATTGCATTATTTTGGGATGAGGAGCCTGAATTATTCGACCTAGTATCAAAGATTGTCCCTGCCACACAACACTCCAGTAGGTTGCATCTACAAATTGCAGTTTTTCTTTCAGGTCGTCCAAAGTGTTAAATTCCTTCGCTATTTTATGGATTTCTTCATGTGTTATACTTTGCCTTAATGCAGTTTGTAGTGCTGATTCCTCCAATCTACTTCTCTTTGAATCAGGTGATTCCTTGGCATTGGTTGCAGATGATAAATATGATGGGCAGTTAGGGAGCAGAGAAGGATTGGCACCATTTCGTAGCTTTCGTATGGACAATCTTGCTGTAAGTCGCCTCCATGTTTTTTCATCGAAGACAGAAGTTTCATCCACGATATCGGCAGGTGTGAAGTGTAACTCACAGACCTTAAACAGAATATTTTTCTAGTATGAGTATCTGCATGTATGGTTGAGAGTTTGGTTGTCTGTCTGTCTGGCAACTAGCAGTGATATGTTAAATATTTAGCTAAGGAGTGAGAGGAATCAAAGATGATTTCTAAGCTGCTCGAATTTGTGCCGCCTTGAAGATGCAAAAAGTACAACACCTGCCACCTGCAATACCTATCATTTGTACTTATGATTCTGTCGAATTTATTCTTACTCTTTCTCTGCCTATTCTGTTATATACCCTCCCACATGACATAATTATACAGTATGGAAGACCACTTGCATGATTCAAGTGACATTTAGCATTCGGTGAAGAAATTACGATAAATAATTCTAGCAGTCTGCCTCACCACCTCGCCATCTTGCTCGCCACGTTTGTGTACGGCGACCATTCATCATCGAGGCTGAACAATTATAACCCTTCTTTATACTTTAGCTAATACATTGTGCTTCTATTTTCTTTGGTGCTGCTAAACTTGAGGGTGAAATCCTGTCGTTTGATGGCACGAATCCACTTGTAGCAAAGATTTTTGTCCTTAGGAAAGAAATACACACTAACTTTCGGGCCATTTCTATAATTCCCATTACAGTTCGGGACACAGCAACAGTGTGACATTATTACAATAAGTAAAATAAATGTTCAATACAATGCGCGAGGAATATTCAGACAATTTTGTGTATAAATAATGCTGTGAAAATTGGCATGACCTCCCATTGACACATGTAAACAACCACTGACCCCTAAAACTGATGACACGTATGAGCGTGGCTGTGATTCACCTTTCAGGCCTTATACTATAGATGGCCTTGGTATAGCAGGCTTTGGAGAGGGCAGCTTTAGACATGCATAGCAGGATTGTAAGATAATCGTCTAGAGACGCGCAAAGCAGCGAAAGGGTTAACATAATATACATTTTAAGTTTTTTCTTGCCTTAATCCTACAGAGATGTATGTAAAATACATACTACAATTTGTATTAAGGTTTTCCTTACCTTACCCCTATGGGGATGTATGTACAGGGGAAGGGTGAGTCCAAGACTTGGTGAGGATCACTCACTATCAGTGTCCACCTGTGAGTATGTTGATATCCCTGGAGTTCTTCCTGAACACATACACATCTCTCATCTCTTTTACACCATATTGTTGGTACACTGGACTCTGACAGCCCTTCTCCTTTCTCTCTCTCTGTCCAAGAAATAACTTTATTCTCTATATCAAAGGATATGGCCTTCTATTTTGTAAATGCACCACCTGGCATAACTGAGTGTTGAAGCTGGTATTTAAGAATATGTTTAATACATTACACACTCATTAAGTATATATTTAATACATTACACACTCATTAAGTATATGTTTAATACATTACACACTCATTAAGTATATGTTTAATACATTACACACTCATTAAGTATATGTTTAATACATTACACACTCATTAAGGATATGTTTAATACATTACACACTCATTAAGGATATGTTTAATACATTACACACTCATTAAGGATATGTTTAATACATTACACACTCATTAAGGATATGTTTAATACATTACACACTCATTAAGTATATGTTTAATACATTACACACTCATTAAGTATATGTTTAATACATTACACACTCATTAAGTATATGTTTAATACATTACACACTCATTAAGTATATGTTTAATACATTACACACTCATTAAGTATATGTTTAATACATTACACACTCATTAAGTATATGTTTAATACATTACACACTCATTAAGTATATGTTTAATACATTACACACTCATTAAGTATATGTTTAATACATTACACACTCATTAAGGATATGTTTAATACATTACACACTCATTAAGGATATGTTTAATACATTACACACTCATTAAGGATATGTTTAATACATTACACACTCATTAAGTATATGTTTAATACATTACACACTCATTAAGGATATGTTTAATACATTACACACTCATTAAGGATATGTTTAATACATTACACACTCATTAAGGATATGTTTAATACATTACACACACATTAAGGATATGTTTAATACATAACACACTCATTAAGGATATGTTTAATACATTACACACTCATTAAGGATATGTTTAATACATTACACACTCATTAAGGATATGTTTAATACATTACACACTCATTAAGGATATGTTTAATACATTACACACTCATTAAGGATATGTTTAATACATTACATGACACAATTTGATATCCTTACCTAAGATTATTCTTGCTCAATATCCAACCATTCTGGTTTTTATGTGACTGTCAAGAGGAAACACTCCAAGTTCACCATAAACCATCTATGTCATTACAGGTATTTTTATAAACACTCAGTATCTGTTTTAAATATTTCACATACAGTAACTCACTCTCTCTCACAATATAAGGACCTCAAATTTCACATGCATACGTCAGTATTGGTAATACCATTTTACTAAATAAATCAATTTGTAAATGGACTGGTAAATCCAACTTTGTACACTTACCTATTATTAAGTACAGTTAGACACAGGAATGGGTGGTACAGCCCAGGAGGTGAAAGATACTTGTCCCATTTGAGTAACCATTGTGTGTCTATTATCAGGTACTTGCTATTTATTACCATCCTCAATACTGACTTCTGCCCCTGATGTCTCCTATTTGGCACTAAGGAACTTGATATTGGGAGAAATAGACCATCTTTCACCTGGGCTGTACCATGAATTCCTGTGTCCAACAGTACCTGTAATTATTTCATATTCACGTCTATAGTCTCTCATCACATTTTCATTCCATACAATATTTATCTCATTTTCATGTTTTCTATATACATATACTTGTACAATAAGTTTCTAGAGCTTTACCTGCTTCTTTTGGGTTAAATGGTATTTTTTCGTTTTCTCTTTCATATATTTTAAGTTCCTTTTTATTAATCTCATTACCTTTCAGTTTGTTAATATTATCCCGTGTATGTGAGTTTTATATGTGTGTTTTGAATACGTGTGTGTGTGTGTGTTTGTTTATGTTGTGTGTATTTGTTTATATGTATATATGATTTTTAATACGTGTTTTATATGTGTGTGTGTGTGTGTGTTTTAAATACGTGTGTATGTGTGTGTGTGTGTTTTAAATACGTGTGTATGTGTGTTATCCATAGAGGTTCTCTTATACAACTTCCTCTTTTATCTACATTTATTTTTATTGTTTTCTGCATAGCCTTGTCTCTAGCAATTATCATGTTATTCTCAAAGGTCTCTATTCTGTCTATATCTGTATGTTCTAATTTATGTAGTTCCTTCATGAAATCTTTTTTTGTCTTCTCGTTAATGTCTATATAATGTCTATATAATGTCTATATAATGTCGTATAATGTGTATAAATGTTTTAGTTATGAATTTCTTTCTCAGATTAATTCCAAAGTCAATAATCATTAAGTTATGATCTGATAAATCGAATATTTCTTTATTTTCATCAATGAAAATTGAATTTAGTTTGTTACTTAGGGCATTATTTATAAGACAGTAATCTATCACACTTTCTCCATGTATAAATCCCGCTACATATTATTTATTTAATAAGTTCAAAACTATCTTTCCATTTCTATCCAATTTTTGATTTCCTAAAAAACCAACGTGACCATTCCAGCTCATCTTCAATTATTCTTTTAATTTTTAAATTTCTTTCATCATCATTAACTGACATATATACAAGTATAATATTTATTTTAAACCCCATTATCAGTAATTGGACTTGCATTATATTTGGGTGTTTTGTTTGTTTTTTATTTACTATAACTTTATTTACATTATGTATTTACATTATTCTTATTTTTAAAACTCTCAATTTTCCCCAATCCCTTGTTTAGTATATATTTATCAAATCTCAATTGAGTTTCTGTTAAATATAATATATCTACAGTATTTCACTTCTTATCACCCTCTCTATTTCTACCAATTTAACTTTACTTAACCCTTGTATAGTAAGTAATTTTAGTCTAATATTTACATATGTTATTACTAATATTCCTCCTTTCCTTCTCTATTCATTATTGTTATCATTATTATTCTTCCTTTCTTTTTCTATTCATTATTATTATTATTATTATTATTATTATTATTATTATTATCATCCCTACTTTCCATCTCTTATTAGGCTATTATTATTATTATTATTATTCCTCTTTACCTTCTCTTTTCATTAAAAAGTCATTGAAAACGCATCTGTTCAAGTTACAATAGTGAAAAATAAGTACATATGTACATGAATGTTTCTCCATTGGCTTTTTTTTCATCTAGTTTCTCCTTCAACTTCTCAATCCTTTTCCTATTCTCTTCCCTCCCTCTCCTTCCTAGTCCTATCCTTAGATATTCCTATCTTCTTCATCTGAGTCTTTGTAGGTGTTCTTTAGATTTCTAGCATTTTTAAATATTTCCCATTTCATATTGTCATCTGTCAGAGTGATTAATTAGTACAGGTGTGTTTTGGTTTTGTGTCTTTATTCCCAATATTATTAAATTAAGTTATTCATGACTATTCTTTCATTCACCTTAATTTCCTTCATGATTTCTCTTCATCTTTATCTGTTTGTTCTGTTTCTGTTTGACTTTCCTGTAAATTATAGATTACAATGTTATTTTTCCTCTTATCTCTATCTTGTTTTTCTTTTAACTCTTCATATACAGTTTCCCTAACCTCTGCCTGTAAGTTGTACCTATGTTACCCATTAAGTTCACACCATTCTCTTTAGGTATATATATCTGTCTTTAATTAAGCCTTTTACCATTTCTTTAATTTCTGCCATTAGGGTAGGCCTATCTCTAACAAACCCTATTACTTTATCAGTACTGTAGTCTCATCAATTATTTCACCTTTTATTGTCAAAACTTCTGTGTTCAATTTTGTATTCTCTTCCATTAAAGCTCTATACTTCTCCTCAAACTAATCTTTCCTAACCTAACCTAACCTAACCTAACCTTTTTTTCCTACACAACCACATAAGGTCATTATTCTCATTTAATATATCATATTTCTTTACTGTGACCTTGACACATCCTATATGGAACCATTGTTTACATTTATCACAGAGCAATCCTTTGGGTCCATTCCACAGTGGTTTGTTTTGGTTTGTAAGCTCGCAAACGAAAGAATGTTTGTCGTGTAAATGCCTTATAAGTGAATTATTTAATAAATTTGGTGAGTAATCTATACAGTGATCATTATTATCTAACTGTTGGATAGATATTGTGAATGTGGATACTCGCCTTTTGGAAAATAATGAAGCCTTAAAATTTTGGTTGGTTGGGGAGCTAACAAACCAATACCACTGTGGAATCAGCCCTTTATCACTAGAAGTAACTTTTTTATCACATTTGCATCGACTTATCTCTCTTTTTTGTTTCTCTTTCTTCCTCTGTAGTGACTCGGGGTCATCCTTGTACTCAACACTAATGTAAATCACTTACAGTTATTTATAGGAATGAGTTTCTGTTTATTTGTTTTATCAAGAGCTCAGTTCACCTTCCTCTTCCAAGTGTTCCTGGACGATGGTTTAATATATGGTATTAATATTTATTTGCATTGCAGGTGTGTGTGTGTGTGTGTGTTGGTGTGCCAGGACTTTTGGGAGCAGGTGTGTAATGGCAGGGGTTGACTCATTTACCCCTGTAGTAGCTGTGTCACGGCAGGGTTACCTCTACCCCTGGAGCAGGTGTGTAATGGCAGGGGTTGACTCTTCTAACAGGGTTCACCAGGGTATATACAGTGAGTCTAAGGCTGCTTTCACACCAGCGTTTTTGATGTGCGTTCGGGAACGCGTTAGATTTTTGTAGCCGCGTTGGACACACGTTTGCTACGCGTCCACGTTTCAATATTGACAGTCACCCACCCCCCCTACCTCCACCCTGCTTTCCCACCAAGTTCATTAATATTAGTTCATTAATTATATTAGGCTACATGATGTATACATACATGTACAGTCTGGGGCAGAAGTCTTGTTGCTTCAACTGCTTCACTGAGGCAGGCAGTGTTCATTAACTTGAGAAATACACACATTTTCTACACCTAATAATCTTGTGCCTCAGTGAAGCAAGTGAGGCAACAGCACTTTTGCTGCTGACTGTACCTTATAACAATTATTATGCTGAAATATATATGCATATTTACTATCAATGACTATACTGTATATCATACTTGAATGCATTACACACCAAAAATAATTGTTGCCAGTGTACTGAACACATAATGTAGTAGCAACAAGTGTCATCCATCCATCTGTGTGTAAGGTTTGAACAGAACTAACAGAATCCTCTGGGCTGTCACCACACCTGAGAGAGGTAGTTAACGACAGTTGTGTCTGTCTGTACACGTGGTATCTATACACTGGTGTGTCAGCTGTCATTGTTACCAGTAGTCAGTAAAGACGTGTGTATTAACCCTTAACGTCCGGACCGCGGTCATAGACGGCCCCAGGAAGCGGCCGGGTGGTGTCTTACACCCCTGCCATGTGGTGACCGGGCGGGATGAAGCACCGCTATTGCCAATGTCGGCATTTGCGAGCCCAATTTGGCGGTGTTTTTTTTACTTGGCTATACTTCACCACCATCCCTACAAATCACCATCGTCAGTCAGTGTGTTACTGACTGTAAACATGGATGGATGTGGATTAGATTTCTCGTGCGTGTCCGATTCTGTGGTGCGCCATGCTTATTTACAACACTGACTGCCACCCGCGCGGGCCACGTTCAGTTGTCGTCAGAGCCACTACACCTAAGCTAACGCAGCCGCGCTCACACGAAAAAGTATCCTTCATTCCTCACTTAATTTCTCGGCAACGAAGAGTTGTAGAGAGCTGGGGTTGGTTTTATTGGAAAGAGGAAGAGTTGATGGTGCTAACAAGACCAAATTTAAGTTGTTCAGTATCGTAGTTTAGACGTACAGAGTAAGTGGAATAGAGCGATTTTGGAAAAATCGGCCAAAAGCGCCCGGCCAGGCAGTAGGGAAATTAAGATTAGCCCCGGACTGACAGTGCGGCTATCCATAGTTATCCCGTCGCGGAGGGGTTAATAACGACACATGTGTCCATGATGGTTTGGACATCTGCACAGTGTTGGACTGGTGTGTAATGTGTTGTGTGAAAGGTTACATTTAACTCCATTGAATGTTAAAATGTCACGTTCCCAAACGCACGTTCGAGAACGCTGGTGTAAAAGCAGCCTAATAGAGTTGTATATAGAGTAAGGACCTGAGGTTGAATTAATATTAGTGAAATCACACTGTCATCATGATCATAAACGGTGAATAAACCCCCCCACTCTTGTTGATGGAAATAATATATTAATACAAACAGTTTGTGTCAACACTGCCACCATCTTCAGTGTTCTACAGAGAACAAAGTTATGACAGGGTTGATTCCACAGTGGTTTGTTAGCTCGCAAACGAAAGAATGTTTGTCGTATAAATGCCTTATGGATGAATTATTTAATGAATTTGGTGAGTAATCTATACAGTGATCATTATTATTATTATTAAATGCCTTAAGGGTGAATTATTTAATGAATTTATTGGCCACGGCAGAAGTGTGTCCAGTTTTCCCTGTTCCAACACTCCCTCCTTACTTGTTCAAACCCTCCCCTGACCCTTACTTACTTACATAAGTAAGTAAGTAAGTAAGGGTCAGAGGAAGGTTTGAACAAGTAAGGAGGGAGTGTTGGAACAGAGTAGGGAGTAAGGAGGGAGTGTTGGAACAGGGACAACTGGAGACACTTCTGCCTTTACCACCCCCTTGGAGGGAGTTACCAGGCGTCACACCTATAGATAGATAGATAGATGTATGTATGTATTAGATATAATGTTGTAATACAATTTTAATACAGAGATGACAGATATATATATATAGTTCTCATGGTAAATTATGTATGTACTGTATAAGTTCAAACCTATGAAGGTATTGGTTTGTTAGCTCCCCAACCAACCAAAATTTTAAGGCTTCATTATTTTCCAAAAAGTGAGTATCCACATTCACAATACATACATACAGTACATACATACAGTACATACATACATACATACAGTACATACGTACATACATACAGTACATACATACATACATACATACAGTACATACGTACATACATACAGTACATACATACATAAATACAGTACATACATACATACATAATTTACTTTGTCTAAATCACTCTTCTCAATACTGAAAAATAAATATATCTTGAAAGAGGTTTTAAGTTTGTTCAGCTTTGCATAAAATGAAACACAAGTTGTACAAGAGTTTTACAAGGATTCCTATTTTTCTGTTTGCAATCTTTTTCTTCTCTTTCCTTTTCTTTATTATTATTATTATTATTATTATTATTATTATTACAGCCACACAGCCGTCACTCACAATGTATTCTACAGCCGCTGGGGAAAAGCCAAATTGCACAGCCATGACTCACAGTGTGTGTGTGTGTGTGTGTTTACCAGTACCTACACACACACACACAGCCACCACACACAGGTTAATTCCCACTTCCCAGTAGTTTGTACAGGTTAGGTCCCGGTAATGTGTGTGTGTGTGTGTTAGAGGGAGAGAGAGAAAGAGTGTGTGTGTGTGTTTGGAGGCTTCTGATTCCTCCAAACTATTCCACAAAACAACCTCCTTCCATATATATATGTGTGTGTGTGTGTGTGTGTAATAATAATAATAATAATAATAATAATAATAATAATAATAAACGGTTTATTCAAGATAGCAGCAATACAGCTGAAAATTCACAAATTACACACTATAAATATGGTTGGTACAAAAATAACAAAAAAACAAACAAGAACAAACACAGACAATATACTAAGGGTTGTTGATAATATTTACAATGGTGTGTGTGTGTGTGTGTGTGTGTGTGTGTGTTAGAGGCAAGGGTGGCAGTACGGTACAGTATGAAAAAAATATCAAAATAATTCCACACGCTTAAAAATATCATATACATCTATATATACATACATATACATACATATACATACATACATACACTCTGCTCTCTTTTTATGTGAGTTTAAATTATGTGAATTTGAAATAGTGTGTATCATGAAAAAATTAAATAAATGCAATTTACACGAACTGTTAAAATAACATGAACCATTAGGCTCCATTTTCAAGTTAAAGTACCATTATTTATTATTATTATTATTTTTATTTTTATTATTATTATTTATTATGGAAATGTACAATTTACTTTATGCTAAATTCACTTTATGTGACACAACCCTTCACCAACCTATAATGTACTAAAAAAACACCACAGTGTATATAATTCATTAGTGTTTGTTACTATAACATCCCAGATTTAATTTCAAGTTCTGTGCAAAGAGAGAAAAGTAATAGAGATTATCCCTGAACATTTGTGTGTACATGTATGTGTGTACAGTCACAGTCAAATATTCACCCACACTTTCCTTCCATCGTAGTAATAATAATAATAATAATAATAATAATAATAATAATCTTGGTAATAAAGAACAACACGTGTATAATTTTGCACCACCTCATAATAATAATAATGTTATTAATGATAATACTAATACTAATAATAATGATAATAATAATAATAATCTTGATAATAATAATAATAATAATCTTGATAATAAAGAACAACACGTGTATGAATATGCACCACCTCATAATAATAATAATAATAATAATAATAATAATAATAATCTTGTTAATAAAGAACATACATGTGTATAATTTTGCACCACCACCTAATAATAATAATAATAATAATAATAATAATAATAATAATAATAATAATAATAATAATAATAATAATAATAATAAATATTATTAAAAAAAACCTGTGTGTTGAAATTGATCTTTTGTTAATTTAGAAATGTAAGTGAATGGTTCTTATATTGTTTTTGTTTTATTACAGACAGTGAGTGTTTTTTTTTCTTTGTTTTTTTTATTATATTAAAAAAAAAAAATATTATATTAAATATATTTTTTTATTATATTAAATAAAAAAAAATATTAGATTAATTTTTTTTTTATATATATTATATTTTTTTTTTTAGTATAAGAATTTTTTTTTTTTATTATATTAAATATTTTTTTTTATTATATTATTTTTTTTTTATTATATTAAATATTTGTTTTTATTATATATTTTTTTATTATATTAAATATTTGTTTTTTTTATTATATATATATTTTTTTTATTAAATTAAATATTTTTTTTATTATTATATTATTTTTTTTTATTATAATTTTTTTTTTAATAAATTAATTTTTGTATTTATATTTTAAATATATATTTTTTTCATTATATTATTTTTTTTATTATGTTAAATATATTTTTTTTTATTATATTATTTTTTTTTATTATATTATTTTTTTTTTTAATTATATTAAAAAAAAATTATATTAAATATTTTTTTTTATTATATTAATGTTTTTTTTATAATATATTTTTTTTATTATTATATTTCTTTTTTTATTATTATATTATTATTTTTTTTTATTATTATATTAAATATTTTTTTTTTATTATATATATTTTTTTTTATTATATATTTTTTTTATTATATTAAATATTTTCTTTTTTTTATTATATTTTTTTTATATCAAATATTTTGTTGTTATTATTATATTATTTTTTTTTATTATTATTATTATATTATTTTTTTTTATATTAATTTTTTTTCATATTATATTAATTTTTTTTCTTATTATATTAAATATATATTTTTTTTTTATTATTATTGTTTTTTTATTATATTAAATATTATTTTTATTATATTATTTTTTTTTTATTATATTAATTTTTTTATTATTATATTAAATATATATTTTTTTTTATATATATTATTTTTTTCTTTATTATATTAATTTTTTTTTATAATATTATTTTTTTTTTATTATATTATTTTTTTATATATTAAATATATATATATTTTTTATTATATATAATATTTTTTTTATTATTATATTATTATATTATTTTTTTTATTATTATTATATTATATATTATTTTTTTTATTAATATATAATTTTTTTTTTATTTTTATAATAAAAAAAAATAGATTAAATAATTTTTGTTTTGTATTATATTTATTTTTTTATTATTATATTAATTTTTTTTTTATATATTATTTTTTTTTTATTATATTAATTTTTTTATTATATTATTTTTTTTATTATATATATATTTTTTATTATATTAAATATGTATTTGTTATATATATATATATATATATATATATATATTTTTTTTTTATTATTATTATATTAAATATTTTGTTTTACTATATTAAATTTCTTTTTATTAAATAAAATATATTTGTTTTATAAAAAAAAAAATTATAATAAATATATATATTTTTTTTTATTATATTAAATATTTCTTTTTATTATATTATTTTTTTTTTATTATATTATTATTTTTTTCTTATATTAAAAAAAAAATATTTATATTATTATTTTTTTTTTATTATTATATCAATTTTTTTTATTATATTAAATATTATTTTTTTTATTATATTATTAAATATTTTTTTTTATTATATTATTTTTTTTTTATATTAATTTTTTTTATTATATTATTTTTTTTTATTATTATATTATTTTTTTTTTATTATATTAAATATATATATTTTTTATTATAAATATTTTTTTTTATTATATTAATTTTTTTGTATTATATTAAAAAAAAATTGTATTATATTATTTTTTTTTATATTAAATATTTTTATATATATATATATTTTTTTTATTATATTATTTTTTTATTATATTAAGTTTTTTTTATTATATTATTTTCTTTTTATTATATTAAATATATTTTTTTATTATATTATTTTGTTTTATTATATTAAATATTTTTTTTTTATTATAATTTTTTTTTTTATATTAAATTTTTTTTTATATTATTTTTTTATTATTATATTATTTTTTTTTTATTATATTATTTTTTTATTATTATATTATTTTTTTTATTATATTATTTTTTTATTATTATATTAAATTTTTTTTATTATATTATTTTTTATATTTTATTATATATTTGTTTTATTATATTATTATTTTTTAATTATAAATATATATATTTTTTTATTATGATTTTTTTTTATTATATTAAAAAAAAAAAAATATATTATATTTTCTTTTTTATTAGATTAAATAAATTTTTTTCAGGCTCTCTCACACACATACACACATACGCACAGTCTCTCTCTCTCGCACACACAAATTCAAAGTCTCCCACCCCTCTCTCTCTCTCTCTCTCTCTCTCTCTCTCTCTCTCTCTCATACACACACAGTCTCTCACAAAAGCAATCTCTCTTATGCAGTCTCTCACACACATCGATATCAATCTCTCTCTCTCTCTCTCTCTCTCTCTCTCTCTCTCTCTCCTTAATAATAATAATAATAAATAAATAAAATTATGTGTTTGAATTTCCTTAGTAAAAAAGAAATGTATAAATACATATTAATTATCCCATGAAATAAATGGGTTTGTTGGCAATATTGGAGCAACTTGATTCCTCCAAACTATTCCAGGCAACAGGGTAGATAGATACCATTCGTTCGTTCGAAGTGCCTGTCATGTGACGTCAGCGACCATGGAGCGCCATCTCTCTCTATCCCATGCAAGGCCAATCAGCCGTGCCAATGTCCACTCTTCTCCCATATATTTAAGCAGACTGTCTAAATATTTCATTCTTTGTCGTCCTCTAGCTCTCGTTCCTTCTATTCTTCCAAGTAGGCAATCCTTTTCCAGTTCTCCAGCTCGCAAAATGTGCCCCAGAAAACTCAATTGTCTCCTCCTTATGTGTTTCATTAGTTCTCGGTCCACCCTCATTCTTCTCAACACTTCTTCGTTCCTTACTCTATCTACCCATGGGATTTTCAGCATTCTTCGGTAGAACCACATCTCGGCAGCCTCCAACTTTTTCTCCATCTTTTTCTTGATTGTCCATGTCTCACACCCATATGTCAGCCTTGACCATACAAAACATTTTAATATTCTTTTTCTTATACTAATATCCATGTTTAGATTAGTAAGAACTCTTCTCATTTGATTAAAAGCTGTCTTTGCTAAAATAATTCTTTTCCTTATCTCTGCCTCACAATCTCCGTCTTCTGTTACATCACTTCCCAAGTATGCGAATTTCTGCACCTGTTTAATTCTTTGATTATTTAGACTTACATTTACATTTAATACATGCCTTCTTTTTGTGATTCCCATCGTTTCTGTTTTCATTATATTGATTTTTAAACCTTTTCTTCCACATGCCATATCCAACCTTTCCATCAGTGCCTGCAACTTTTCCTCAGAATCCGCCACCAGCACTGTGTCGTCCGCATACCTGATGTTATTTACGTTTCTTCCTCCTATTTTTATTCCTTCCAAATCCTGTAACTCTCTTATTACATATTGACTGTAGATGGAAAATATATCTGGGGACATAACGCATCCCTGTCTCACACCTCTCTTTATTTTAACCCATCCTGTTTTTTCATCTGTAATTCTTACTGCAGATTCCTGGTCCCAGTAGAGATTAGCAATTAATCTTATGTCTTTGCTGTCCATTCCAATTGATTTTAAAATGTCTATCATTATCTCATGCTGCACTGTATCAAATGCTTTCTCGAAGTCCACAGAGCACAAGTATAAGTCCTTTTGCATTTCAATTGCTCTTTCTATCGTCATTCTTAGTGCAAATATTCCATTCCTTGTTCCTTTTCCCTTTCTGAAGCCATACTGTTCTTGGGTTAGATTCTCTTCAATCTTGTCTTTCATTCTCGCTCCAATCACTCGAAGAACCACTTTGCCCATCTGACTCATTATACTGATTGTTCTGTGTTTTGCACATTCTACTGCTCCTTGTTTTTTGGGTATAGCAACCAACACTGATTTTCTCATTGGTTCTGGAATGTATCCAGAATCGTATATGTTGTTAGTAAGAGTTACTAACTTATCTATGATGCAGTGTCCAGCTGCCTCCATCATCTCCACTACAACACCATCTTCACCTTCTGCTCTCCCCCTCTTCATCTTCTTTATGGCATTTTCGATTTCTTCTTTTATAATTGGGGGTCCTATTGTTTCCTCTTCTGTCCACTCTGGTCTGTCTCTTCTATTATCCTCATATAATTCTCCAATATACTCCTCCCATCTGTCCAAAACTTCTGCTGGTTCCATGAGTATTCTACCATTTCTATCCTTTATTATTGAGTGCCTTGTTTGCCTCTGCTCGCCACATATTTTCTTGATCTTTTCATTAGATACCATTATAATATTTATTAATTAATCCTGTTTCCTGACATATTTTGGAGGAATTAATGTACTCCAAAGTTACTGCAAGGGACCTCAGATAATTCTAGGGTAAGTTTGGAGCAAATTGATTCCTCCAAACCATATTATGACGTCATTACAAAGTGAGAGAGAGAGAGAGAGAGAGAGAGGTAATAGAGGGAGGTAGGGGAGGGGTGTGGGGTGGTATGTGTCGAGAGATAGAGATAGAGAGCAGTGTTGCCAGCTGGTCTGCTTGATAAAGTTTCTATAATATCCCCATTGGCACCTCTGATTCCACATATCTAGTGAAAATTCCCCATAGTTGGCATCACCTATAGAGAAAAAAATGTTGGCTCAAAATTAATGTTTGAATGGCAGTCCATAAATGAGGTTACTGAGTTGACTACCCCTCCCCCCTACCCCCCATCCACTCTACCCATACCCCCTCCCTCACACCCATGCCTCTACCCCCCCTAACAACATACCCCCACCCCAAACCCCCCCTTGATTATCATATAATGAAGTCAAGATTTGGTGGAGAATAAATTTATAAATATAGTTCACGTTTTGGTTCATAATATATTTATTACTAATTATTTTGAATTAGTTGTTATATCATTAAATTCCCCGTAATTTTCCCTACATTTTGATATCATTATTTCTTTAATTACGCAATTAATTAACGAAATTATCGAATATTTTCTATTTATAATTTCCCACCGTGACTAATTGGTACATTGGAGCACCTTGAGTCCTCCAAGGTATCTCAGGCAACACAACTTAATGAAGGAATAATACTGTTTGGAGGAATCAGTTTGCTCCACAATTACTCTATGGAAATCTGGGTTTCTTTATAGTACTTTGATTCCTCCAAAGTATGTCAGGAAAGAGAATTAATTAATAAATATAATGATATCTATTTTGTTGTATGGAATAGTTTGGAGGAATCCAATTGGTCCAGTATTACCACAACCAACACCACAGCTTCGAATGAATTAGCTTCGAATGAATTAGCTTCGAATGAATCAGCTTGATGAACCATTTTAAAGGGGGTGTAGGGAGAGGGGGTATTAGGGGGTATGGGGGAGTGTAGGCAGGGGCTTGGATGGTTGGAGAGATGTAGGGGCAGTAGCTTCGAATGAATCAGTTTCGAATGAGTGAATCAATTTCGATGCTACTACCCCTACACAACCTTCCCCTACACCTCCCCCATACCACCCTAATACACCACCCCCTCTCTACACCACCCCACCTCCCTACTCCCCCTTTAGAATGGTTCATCAAGTTGATTCATTCGAACCTAGTTCATTCGAAGCTAATTCATTCGAAGCTGTGGTGTTGGTTGTGGTAATACTGGACCAATTTGATTCCTCCAAACTATTCCATACAACAGCATTGATACCATTATATTTATTAATTAATTCTCTTTCCTGACATACTTTGGAGGAATCAAAGTACTATAAAGAAACCCAGATTTCCATAGAGTATTTGTGGAGCAAACTGATTCCTCCAAACTGTATTATTCCTGCATTAAGTTGTGTTGCCTGAGATACCTTGGAGGATTCAAGGTGCTCCAATGTAACAATTAGTCACGGTTGGAAATTATATGATAAACAATGGGAGGGGTAGGGGAGTGGGGTGGGTGGTGTGGTGTTAGGGGGGGTAGGGACATGGGTGTGAGGGAAGGGGTATGGGTAGGGGGGTTGGAGGGTAGGGGGGAGGGCAAGTCAACTCAGTACCCCCGTTTATGGACTGCCATTGGAAAGAAAAATTCTGAGCCAATATTCTCTCTCCTTCATCCCCAACCCTCACCTTTACCTCTCTCTCTCTCTCTCTCTCTCTCTCTACCCTTACCCCCCTCCCATCCTCCATTATTTCTCTCTATTTCCCCCGTAGGAGGGTTATTGCCTGTAGTAATGTGGGCAATACTTATAGGGTTTGGACGCCCCTTCGGCCCCAGCCACTAGCTTTCAGTTCTTCAACTGTGCCCCTTTTCTTTCTATTTCCTTCCTGCTTGCTGTCTCACCTCTCTATCACCTTTTACTGGCGCTATATGACCTCGATGTTGATGTGTCTAATATCAATCAACCTATCTCTTTCTCTCTCTCTCTCACTCCCTTTCTCTCTGGGGATAGGGGAGGATTGTGGGGTGTGAGGGAGGAAATATGGATAGAGAGAGATAGAGAGATAGAGAGAGGTAAAGGAGAGGGGAATGAAGGGTAAATAGAGAGAGAGTGAAAGAGATTGAATGAATTGGCTCAGAATTTTTCTTTCCAATGGCAGTCCATAAACGGGGTTACTGAGTTGACTTGCCCTCCCCCCTACCCTCCAACCCCCCTACCCATACCCCCTCCCTCACACCCATGCCCCTAACCCCCCTAACACCACACCACCCACCCCACACCCCTACCCCTCCCCTTGTTTATCATATAATGACTCATGATTTGGTGGAGAATATAGTTCTCGTTTGGGTTCATAATTCATTTATTATTAATTATTTTGAATTAGTAATTATATCATTGAAATCCTCATATTTTCCCCTTCATTTGGATATAATAATTTCTTTTATTACGTAATAAATTAACGAAATTAGCGAATATTCAACATTTTAAATTGCCAACCGTGACTAATTGGTACATTGGAGCACCTTGAGTCCTCCAAGGTATCTCAGGCAACACAACTTAGTGCAGGAATAATACAGTTTGGAGGAATCAGTTTGCTACAAAATTACCCTAGAGAGATCTGAGGTCCCTTGTAGTACTTTGTAGTACAATGATTCCTCCATAGTATGTCAGGAAACAGGATTAATTAATAAATATAATGGTATCTACCCTGTTGCCTGGCATAGTTTGGAGGAATCAAGTTGCTCCAATATTGCCACCAATTTACAAAGGTTTCTCAATCAGAGAAAACGGTATCCTTTTAAAACACTCAATTATTTTTTCGTTTTTTTACATTGATATTTTTATGATAATCTTTTTAACACCTGAATTATTTATCATTGTATATTTCTTTACACCTTAATTAATTATTGACTAATATTAAACCCATTTATTTCATGGGATAAGTAATAAATATTTTTATAATTATATTTTTACTAAGGAAATTGAAACACATAATTATTTATTTATTTATTTATTATTATTATTATTATAGGACAGCAAGCACGAAGGAAGGAGAGAGAGAGAGAGAGAGAGAGAGAGAGAGAGAGAGAGAGAGAGAGAGAGAGAGAGAGAGAGAGAGAGTGTGTGTGTGTGTAATAATAATAATAAAAATAATGTGTGAGTGTGTAAGAGCGTGAGTGTGCGTGCGAGGGTGTGTGTGTGTGTGTGTGTGCCTGTGCGTGCGTGTGTGAGTGTGTGTGTACCTGTCCGTCCCTCTCTCCTCCCATCCTATACCTGTCCCAATCACCTGACCCTATACTCGACCCCCTCCTGGCCCCACCTGTCACCTGCACCACCACCACCACCACCACCAATACCTTCTTGTTCCCCGCCTCTTCTTTCCTTCCCCCATGAACCAGGTGGTCTCTGGGTTGAGGATTGGCAAAGGAAGGAAAGGAGTGGTGAAGGTTTAGCATGTCAGTTTTAGAATTGGAATGGCAAGGGGTTTGTTTGGTGAGGAGTAGAGGATTGGTTAGGAAGAATATACAAGAGTAAAAACAGTGTAAAACTCCTTCAAGCAACAACAACATACGTATAAAGAAACATAAGACCATTTTCAAAATAAGCAGCAGACATTTAATAAAAAATAGCAAGCCGCAACCCCATCAATCCTTGACGTATTTCCAAATACCGATTTTTCCAAAATCGCTCTCTTCCACTTACTCTGTACGTCTAAACTACGATACTGAACAACTTAAATTTGGTCTTGTTAGCACCATCAATTCTTCCTCTTTCCAATAAAACCAACCCCAGCTCTCTACAACTCTCCGTTGCCGAGAAATTAAGTGAGGAATGAAGGGTACTTTCTCGTGTGAGCGCGGCTGCGTTCGCTTAGGTGCAGTGGCTCTGACGACAACTGAACGTGGCCCGCGCTGGTGGCAGTCAGTGTTGTAAGTAAGCATGGCACAACACAGAATCGGACCCGCATGAGAAATCTAATTCACATCCATCCATGTTTACAGTCAGTAACACACTGACTGACAATGGTGATTTGTAGGGATGGTGGTGAAGTATAGCCAAGTAAAAAAAAAAAACCGCCAAATTGGGCTCGCAAATGCCGACATTGGCAATAGCGGTGCTTCATCTCGCCCGGTCACCACATAGCAGTGGCGTACGACACGATCCGACCGCTTCTTGGGGCCGTCTATGACCGCAATCTGGCCATTAAGGGTTAAGAGTTAAAACGAGAAAGGAGCTCCAAGTGAGATGTATGGCCATGTTTCACTTGTGTTACATTGGAGCTTCTCGATTCCTCTAAAGTATGCGAGGAAACAGGACCAGAAGAGCAAGAATAATGGTGTTTTGTTGCTTGGAATAGATTGGAGGAATTAGTTGCTCCAGATTTACCAGCACAAAAAATACTTCCCCCTTAAGGGGAGGGTATAGTTCTGATATTTTTGGAGATTATGATTCCTCCAAATTATTCCAGGCAACAGGATACAATTATATTTCTTTATATGGGTGTGTTTTCTGGCTTACTTTGGAGGAATCAAGGCACTGTAATGTACCAAAAGTATACTCTCCCCATAATTAAGACTATATAGTGATTTGTGTACAGCTTAAGAAACTGTCATGGGTTTTTAGTGTGACATTTTTTCGTGGGATTATCCGTCTGACAGCAATTAGTCCATGAAACTCACCGGAAGAATTGATGTGGACAAAAATGCATTAACCCCTGCAGTCCGGGAAGGGTAGACCTTGCCTCCACATACCTACCCTGCCACTAGCGTCAAAATTCCTCGATTTGCCCTATATTCACAACGCTCACACTCTTAATCTATATAGTGTACTGATTTCAAAATTGTTCCATCCTTACCTTCAACTCTTCCTCTTTCCAATGGTACCATCGGGAGGGCTGTATGAAGAATAGTTGTGGTGATAGGGCGAGTTGAAGTGAACCATGTTTGTGCACGAGACAGCGGTGTGTCTGTGTGTACGAGTGAGTACAGTGTGACTACGGCATGGCGAGTTCAGTTTCCCGCCCAAGTCCCTTGTCAACTCACTCGTATTACTACTATTATATATCGTATGTCATGATTTCAACACTAAAAATAGTATGAACACTTGTAGGAATATATCATCGTGTAACTGTCACTTAGAAAATGATAAACAAACCGACTTGTACCGTAGGAAACACGTATATTTACTATCAATTGTGCCTGTATTGGTGTGTTTTGTGGTGTTATTTTCTTATTACTACCCCATTATATATCGTGTGTCATGATCTATACACTAAATAATAATTTGTAACCTTGTAGGAACATCATGGTGTCACTCACGTACATATATTCACTACGGTATTGTCTTACGATCGTTAGAGCACAAATTCGGACAAGGGCAATTACTTAAAAATCGCCCAGCCATCGTGGGGTCCCAGAATCGACTGAGTGGGTAGCGGATCGATATTGTGAGTGTATTTTCTCGCCCAACGACATGAAAAGCTAGCCCTACAGGGCTCGAAATAGCGCTAAATCGCTGTGACGGTAGGTGCTGTTACCCGGTTCCTTACGTAAGACGCTCTATCACGTCAACCGGTCTTTAGGGGTTAAATAAAGACGTTAATCGGTTTTAAGGCCAAAATTTCTATTAACGCCTTAAGGCATTGATAGGTCTTTCAGGGTTAAAAACTGGTTTGAGCGTGAGATGAATTTTAAAACTCACGGAAGAAAAGGAAGGATGTTTTTTGTTAGAATTTTGTATCGGCATGTTTTATACAACTATACCAGGGTCGGACATAGGATTAATGTTGCGATAAACATGTACTTGAAAGCTATTTATGACTGTAGCCAAAACTGTACTAATATATATAGGACTATATTCGCAAAATTATTTTAAATGGGAATGGGATCGAGTAGGTATTAATCATATATTTTTCATTTGCAGGAGTGAACATAATGGCTCAAGCAATAAACGAGGCAAACCACAGTCCAAGACTAACAATTAAGTCAATCAAGGAAAATTACAATGAATGTATACCATTATTTCCGACATCAAGACGAGCGGGAAAGTGAGACTGATGTGGAGCTAAGGACAGCCTCTGCTACAGGGATCTCTGCCAGGTCACTTCACAGGATCAAGCGGCAACACCAATGTGGCGAAATAGAATTTCCTCCCTGTAGGACCAGGATAGCGCCAGTGATGGAATCGGTGGACGATTTTGATAAAGACTGTATACGACGCGAGGTATTATCATTTTATGAGAGAGGTGAACTCCCAACTGTAGACACTCTGCTGGAAAGGGTGAGGATGCCACCTGTTAGCTTCCCTGGTGCTTATTCCTCACTCTACAAACTTTTGAAACAATTTGAGTTTAAATATAAGAAAGTAGAAAGTGGCAGGCACATTTTGATGGAGAGAAAGGATATAGTTATTCAAAGAAAGAAGTACCTAAGAGTAATTGACAAAAACAGAAAATCTAGTAGTCTAAGACCAGAAATATATTTAGATGAAACTTGGGTTAACTAAAATAAATGTGTGAGCAAGTGCTGGACAGTAGCTGATGGATCTGTAGGACCAAAACTGAAAATAGGGAAAGGGGCTAGATTTATTATTGTGCATGCTTGTGGAGAATATGGTTTTGTACCAGGGGCTTTCATATGTTTTCGTTTGAAAAAATGGTAATAAAGGGGATTATCACGACAGTATGAATCATGAATGTTTCAAATCTTGGTTTCAGACACAATTACTCCCCAACATTCCAGACCATTCTCTCATAGTGATGGATAATGCATCATACCATTCCAAAATAGTAAATAAGGCACCAACCACCAGTTCAAAGAAATGTGATATTATCCAATGGCTAGCAGAACACAACATTCAGTACTTCATGACTCTTCCCATAAAAAAATTGAACTTCTTGATTTTGTCACTGCTCACAAAAGTAAGCAAATATATAAAATGGACCAATTACCTCGTGATGCAGGTCATGAAGTACTTAGACTTCCCCCTTATCACTGTCAATTTAACCCCAGAGAATTAATTTGGGCCCAAGTTAAGAATGATGTAAAAAGAAACAATTCAAATGGTAACCAGACATTAACCCCTGCAGTCCGGAAAGGGTAGACCTTGCCTCCACATACCTACCCTGCCGCTAGCGTCAAAATTCCTCGATTTGCCCTATATTCACAACGCTGACACTCTTAACCTATATAGTGTACTGACTTCAAAATTATTCCATCCTTACCTTCAACTCTTCCTCTTTCCAATGGTACCATCGTGAGGGCTGTACGATGAATAGTTGTGGAGATAGGACGAGTTGAAGTGAACCATGTTTGCGCGCGAGACAGCGGTGTGTCTGTGTGTATGCGTGAGTGTGGTGTGACTACGGCATGGCGAGTTCAGTTTCCCACCCAAGTCCTTTGTCAACTCACTCGTATTACTACTATTATGTATCGTATGTCATGATTTCAACACTAAAAATAGTATGAACACTTGTAGGAATATATCATCGTGTAACTGTCACTTAGAAAATGATAAACAAACCGACTTGTACCGTAGGAAACACGTATATTTACTATCAATTGTGCCTGTATGGGTGTGTTTTGTGGTGTTATTTTCTTATTACTACCCCATTATATATCGTGTGTCATGATCTATACACTAAATAATAATTTGTAACCTTGTAGGAATATCATGGTGTCACTCACGTACATATATTCACTACGGTATTGTCTTACGATCGTTAGAGCACAAATTCGGACAAGGGCAATTACTTAAAAAATCGCCCAGCCATCGTGGGGTCCCAGAATCGACTGAGTGGGTAGCGGATCGATATTGTGAGTGTATTTTCTCGCCCAACGACAAGAAAAACTAGCCGTACAGGGCGCGAAATAGCGCTAAATCGCTGTGACGGTAGGTGCAGTTGCCCGGTTCCTTACGTAAGACAGTCTATCACGTCAACCGGCCTTTAGGAGTTAAAGAGGATTGAAGAAATAACAAAGACTGCAGTAGACAGAATAACTGCAGAAGGCTGGAAGAAATGTATGCGTCACACAAGAGAAATAGAAGATGAATATAGAAGGAAAGATATAGCATTTGAACATTTAACAGAAAACTTTGTGACTACGCTAGAGGACCAGAGTAATGACTCAGACAGTGATGATTGACCTATTCACAGTTTATGTAAATATAGTAGGCTACACAATAATACTTGATAACTGATTCCTCCATTGTTTTTTTTACTATCCTGGTAGTGGTAACAGTCACATATTTTAAATAAATGAAGGTAAGCAACATAGGATCTGACTGCCATCTGGATGGGGTGCCCTGTTTAATTGACTCGGCACAATAATGGTAAATAAAAGCAAAGGTAAAAAGTCTACTGAAGCCTAATATTTTTTGGGAATTACCGTATTAGAATTTACGATACATTATATTATGCATAAACCACACTCGATAGCAACTTAACTACAATATATTGCTTATAAATATCTAATATATCATTTCATTTTGGGAACATAATCGAAACCAAAATAATAACAGATAGTGGAGTGCAGTGATTTTCCTGCCTGGCGCCTGGGCAGGACGCCTGTTCTGCTGGCATTACAACCTCCACTCTATACCCCATCTATTTTTCGAAGTTTTTTTCAGTAATATAAGGATTTGGACTATAAGTAGAGTGGGTAAGGTGTAGTTTATTAGATATTGTTTGCTTTTTATGGTTCTATCAGCATCTCAATAGTTTATATTGACTACAAAATAAAGATATACAGTGAAAGCTCCTTTATCCAGCATTCTGGTAACCGGCAATTTCCCGTATCCGGCATTTTTTTCTTAAAGATAAATTTCGCCAAAAAGAGCTGTCACGCTCACCCGCTCAGAGCGCAGAGTGAAGAGGGAGTGACCAGTGTTAAAAGTAAAGAGAAGTGTACTGTACTGTTACTTTACAAATGTAAATACAGTATTTCAATTCGTATTAAGCATATTAAATGCATATAACAATTCGCAGACAACTCATGACTGAAATGAGTCGTCGTCATGTGTGGTAGTGGTGGAGGTGGTAGGGGGAAGGGAGGAGAGTAGGGGGGAAGGGGGGAAGGGGGGAGATAGCGCGTGATATCGTTTGTTTACATTTTATTAATATGCATACTCTGGTTTTCCTTCTCCTTTCTCTGTTCGAGAAAAACCTTCCATCTTGATATGGAAGGATATGACCTTCCGTTTTGTAAATGCACCACCTGACATGACTGATGAGTGTTGAAGCCGGTGGTTAACTCGTAATTACTAAAATCGAGTCACACACAAGGCATGTTAGGCCTATATTCCTTTGACCTTGAGCCAGGGTGAATGGAGACTGAGTGTAGGGGGGGAAGGAGCATGGGAGGAGTGGTGGCAACACACACACACACACACACACTTCACGGACGACAGTGATCTAATTTCCTGACATGTTTATTATAATTTCGTTTGTTATGTATAAGAACTTTTCGGATTTATTTGAGTCATCTGTGTATATACATAAATAGGTATGTAATGATGTGTAAATAATGTACCTACCGAAATCCTTTGCATCGGGGTCTATTAAGTAGAGGTTTAACTGTACTTGTGAAAGAATGTAGAGTAACGTAATTTTTAAGTACACTTTCTTGTATCCGGAAATTTCTCGTATCCGGAAAGTTCTCGGTCCCACTGATGCCGGATAAAATAGCTTTCACTGTATTGAGTAGGCTATGTCCGAACGTGTATGTGATGATGTTAGCTACGACTTCCGAAGATGTATATACAGAAGTTTTACCAGCTTAATTAACATCCTCTGTGTAGACCTGCAATGAAACTGATGCTTAAATATCGTTTATATTTTAATGTTCCGAAATTCTATCAATATTAGAGAAAGGAAAAGGATGTAAACATACTCAATGTCAATGTAAGGAAAGTGACACGAACAAATATAAATCAACCAATCAGCTATCAAAGCCTATCCAGGGGGCGTGGCTACTGGGCCAAGTTAGCGTAAAAATAGTATAGTCCCATGGTTCATGTATAAAGGGTAGAGGGCAGGCAGCTCGCTAGCTGATATAAAATCAACCAATGAACATTTCTGTAATAAAAACGACAGCCAATGAGAATGAAGGAGGTTGTTTATAGACAAACACACGTGCCGCCACTTATAAAAGTACAACTACACTACTTCACCTGTCACAGTCTACATTTGTGACATGAAATAGAATAAAATGGAAGGTGAACCAAAAAGTAAAAGATCTTGGCAACCTAACTTCACCAATGCAGAGTTGCTGGCGATGGTGACTAGTGTTGCAGAAAAGAAAGATGCAGGTAATATTTGGTCAATTTACGTTTGATCGTGCCTCGACAGCCGTAAGGCCGTGGGTTATCATACTATGCGGTTCCGCCACTGCGGCCTCGTTGTAGAGTTGGAACCATAAATTTTGTACTGTGTCGTGTCAAACTGTTAAGCACAATTTGTATTAATATAGGTACATGACAAATTTTCTTGGCTTGTCTTGGATGTTGTGAATAAATAAATCCAATTCAAATATGGTAATTAGTTATTTTAAAGGAGTAGTACCAGAGGGGCGTGGTCAGACAGTGTGACCACGTACTGTACATTAAACTGTGTGTTTTTTACCATGATATGTGGCGGTGCAGTGACGCCGCAGGGTGTGACACCTCTTATTTATTTGTATGTGTTATTGCCATAGTGTGACAACAGTCTAAGATTGAAGGTGGCAGCATGGCAATATGGAATTGATGCTGTTAGTAGAGTGAACTTCAAATCAGTTTAGGAAAAGAGGGAAAACGACTTGCAGTACCAGAGAAAATCAGTTAGATCTTGAAGAAATAAAATAATATTCTTGAGAATACCTAACCTTTAATTATCTATGTAACCTAACTACACTTACCATAAAACATTTTCACATACCCTAACAAAAGTTACTAGAACTACATCTCCCACTCTAACATTCCTCTTTGCTGTGTGCCATTTCTGCCTAATCAACATTGATGGAAAATAGTCCCGCTGCCATTTCTTCCAAAATGAATCAACAATCTTCTGGATAAATGCCAATCTCCTTTTATGGTCTTTGTTCACCTCGTACATACCACTGGGACAATAGCAACTAGAACGGCCCAGCAATAAATCGTTGGGACAGAGGTAGCTACCCAACTCCAAGCTAAATCCAGGTTTTGCTCCAATCGGTCTTTCATTCATCAAATTGGCAATACCAAATAAAGCTGTCTGAAGTTCTCCAAAATTTAAAACTGAATCCCCAATAGCAACACAGTCTTTATCAGCGCTTCAGTTGCACCATTATACCAAGGTGCATCACTAGGAACGTTAAAGATCCATGTTACCCCCTCCTTTTCACCAATGCTTTCTATTCTCTTGCTAGCTGATATCAACTGAGTACCTTTATCTGAATACATGAACTTCGGAGCACCCCTAATCGAAATGAACCTCTGGAATGTGGTCAGGAAATCATCAGTACTGTACCCCTCTGCCAAGTCCAAGTAAATAGCCCTGGTTACCAAGCAATTAAATATAACCCCAAAGGCTTTACCATGAGTTCTCTTCTTGACTGTATCTCTTATTGTTAATGGCCCAAATAAATCTACTGCTGTATGGTAAAATGGTGGAGCAGGCTTTAATCTTTCTGTCCTCACTTGACCCATCTGCTGATTTTCTACTTTCTTTGTCAACTTCCGACATGTCACACATCTGTTCTTGATTGTCTGTATTATCTTTCTAGCCCCAGGAACCCAAAACTTTCTTTGCAACTTTGCCAAAGTAGTTTCTACCCCTGCATGATCCACACTGTGTACAGTTGGACACATGAATGGGTGGTACAGCCCGGGTGAAAGAGGGTTAATTTCTCTCAATATCAAGTTCCTTAGTGCCAAACAGGAAACATCAGGGGCAGAAGTCAGTATTGAGGATGGTAATAAAAAGCAAGTACCTTATAATAGACACTGGTTACTCAAATGGGACAAGTATCTTTCACCTGGGCTGTACCACCCATTCATGTGTCCAACTGTACATATGATATATACAATCTAGTTACAGGGTGGTCAGCTGGTATTAACATGTAATTTTCTTGATTCCAATTCTCTTTTAACCATTTTGATATTCTTTGTCCTACCATAATTATCCCATTTTCCAGTGTGGGACCCAATCTTTTAAACTTCACTTTCCAATCATTCATGTTCTTCTGCATCTCCTTCACCCACAACAGTTCTGCTTCTGCAATACCTTGGATAGTTGTTTCTTTCAGTATACCCTTAAAAGATTTATGCTTAAACCAAGGGCGTAGCCAGAGGGGGGGGGGCCATGGGGGCCATGCCCCCCCCCCCAATTCCTCAAAAAAGCAGCTTGTTTACAAAAATTGTTAAGTCATTTTTCACAGGTTACAGGTGTTAATTTTAATACCCGTATTTTCTTGAAATACAAGTATAATGCTTATAAAGTAGCATATCTTTAAATAGAAAATCCCTGCATAAAGTTCTATAACTATGCTTCCAGAGTACTTATATTACCAAAATGTATTCTTATTTTCTTACTGAACGAGTTGGCCCCCCCCAATAAATTTTTCTGGCTACGCCCTTGGCTTAAACACCGCCATTATTCTGCATGTAACTCTTAATAATTTGTGATAATTACTAAATCACTCAACAGCAATTACTTTCAAATTAGTTATATCCTGGTTCACTTTAGCTACTGTCATGGTAATGCCAATCCTATCTGTTAGTTCACTTTCACATTTTTGGCTGATGGGCCATTCTGACATTGGCAAGGTCAGAAATTTAGGTCCGTTTTGCCAGGCAGAGTCTTTACCAATTTTCTCTGGTGTACATGGTTTGGAGGTTAGGTCTGCAATATTCTGAGCTGTGTTAACCCACCACCATTCTCTTGGATTTGTTTTAACTTGTATCTCTGCTATGCGTGCAGCAACGAAAGCATTAAATCCATGAGACTCCTTTTGAATTTGTGATCTAACAATCAAAGAATCAACAATGTGATACACGGATTCAAACTCCCATTGAAACTCCTTCACTAAAGACTCTCTCAACCTAGCTGCCATGAGGGCTCCACACAGCTCCAAGCGAGGAATGGTTAACTGTTTTACTGGTGCAGTCTTACTCTTGGCTATAATCACATTTGCATCAAACTTATCTTTACCAGTCTGCCACCTTACATATGCACACGCTCCGTATGCCTGTTTGCTACTGTCAGAAAATATTATTAGACTGGGATTACCCAAGGCATTAGATGGTTTTAAGGGTCTTCTAAAAGTCAATTCTAATTCGTACAATTCTTTAAAGAATGTCTTCCATTCATGTACCACAGAAGTATCAAGCGGTTCATCCCATTTTATTCCCCCATCATTTGAACCACTGGCGGCACCTTTGGTAATCATGGACCTCATCAAAATTTTACCTTGTAGTATGACTGGTACAGCCAACCCCAGTGGATCATAGAGGGAAGCAATCTGACTCAAAATCATTCTACGTGTTAAAATCTCTGGAAATTTTATATCAATCTCATCTCGCTCTAAATTTGGACCACTCCTAATCTTTCTTACTCTTGGTGAGAAGTTAACTTTTACTATGAAGGAAAAATAATCTTCTTTAGGGTTCCATCTCAGACCTAAGATTTTTTCACAATCAGAATCTATTACATTGACATTGCAGCTCTCATAATGTCCACTGACGATCCAATGTTTCACCCGAAAATTTCCCCGAGCAAGTATCCTTTCCGTGTCGTGTATTAAACTAACTGCATTCTCGACGTTGTCAGTGGAGTACAGTATATCATCTACATATGCATTATTGATGATCATGTCTTGCACTTCCGGAAACTCTCCTCCAAACTTTTCTACTGTATGTCTCAAAGCTAATGTAGCTATAATACCGCTAGGTTTGTCTCCAAATGTTACCGTAGTAAGGACATACTGATCCGGTGATTTACTACTATCTAAGTCTCTCCACACAAATCTGTGAGTATGTTCCTCTACTGTGTTGATTTTGACAGAATGATACATCTTTGCTATGTCACCAGCAATAGCTACCGTGTCTTGTCTGAACCTAAATAAAACTCCTAGCAAACTATTCAAAATATCAGGTCCCTTAGCCCAAAAGTCATTTAATTTCTGGCCCATATAAGAAGTAGAGGAATTAAATACAATGCGTAGAGGGGTTGAACTATAATCTGGCTTTATCACTTCATGATGGTGAATATAATGAATTGGACCCTTATAGTTTCTAACTTCTTCATCACTTAACTTTCTTGCTACCCCCCTATTGACCATGTCTTCAATTTCACTTTGATATTTTTTTGCATATTCAATACAGAGTTTCTTTAATCTGTTCTCAGTTGTTATCAATCTGGCATTTACCACTTTGAAGTTATTTTCCAAATTATATGGGTCCTTTATCCATGGATAACTTGCTATCCAACATTTCTGTTTCTCGTCATATGTCAATCCTTCCTTAATCAGTGCTAATTCCTTTTCCTCTTTCAAACTTATGTAGTCAGATCTAGGACAACCTCTGCACATACATTTGACACACTGTGGATCACACCTTACTCCTATTTCCTCTATGGCAAAAAAATTATCTAAATTATTTTTCAAAGTATCATCAGATTCAATGCTAATTTCATTCAAGTTTACATAACTAGATAGTTTATGAGCTCTTACAAGTATATGGTTACTAGTGTTGGGTTGACCTGTAACTTCATCATGTCTACCTCTGATGCTGAATCCAAATTGATTTTCTAGCAACTGGAGACCCTTGTTAGTTTGAACAACTCTTGGTAACAACTCACTATATATGGTGCCTATGAGCATATTAATTTCCCCATGTGGGCGATCGACATCAGATCTTGATATTCCTACAAAAAGTTCAGGCATTTTGGATAGATCAACTTTCTTGATTTGGGCCGATATTTCATCGATACCAACAGCATCCACATTCCAAACTTTGCCCGTTTTATCAGTTAATGGCACACAATATTCTTTACTAGACTGATGTTCAATTGTGTTACCCACTTTAATCATGGATAGACTGACATTCCTGCCTTTCAATCCTAATTTCTTTGCTGTGCTATGAGTTATCAATGAAATATCAGATCCTGAATCCCATAAAACAGTAACAGGTTGATTTTGGCAATCTAATGTGCTGATATTCAACAAAGTAGTGAATGCCCTTTCTGATATTGTACTGTGAAAACTACCTTCCAATTCATCCGGGTGCAAAAGTGGATGATGATTACGATTACACAATCCTTGTCCTGCAATAATTACATCACACAATTTACCCACTTTGCAGCTACGAGCTGGATGATATTCCCTCAGACATCTAAAGCATATGCCATTACTCTTTATCATCTCAAATCTATCTTTGCTATTACAACCTTTGAATCTGTAACAGTCTGTAATATCATGACCTGTTGAGTTGTGTAACAGACATCCACCACCTTTGCTCTCTGCCTTATGGTTAGTACCTTTGACCAGCTCTGTTAAATTTACGATGCATGATTCAAATTCCTTATTCTTGACTTGTTCTTCACTCATTTTCTTCACCAATTTTACCACTTCTGACTTAGTGTCATTTTCAACTGTACTATGGACACCATGTATTGTTGCCTTGTCACTACTACTGTTCCTTATATTAGAATTCCTATACTCCAAAATTTTCCTCTCCTTTTGCAAAAACTTCAACAACTCTGGAAATAAGTTACTAGTTAGTGATACTTCATCTGCTTTAATGACACATTCTCTCTTTTGAAGTGAAGGCAGAACCTTCTCAATGTGGCTGACAACATTGGCAGTGTTAAGTTCATCAGACAGATTCACCTTTTTTAAATCCAACCAACATTGCTCGACCTGGTCGACCATTTTAATGAATCCTTTAAGATCACCATCAGAAATCTTCCTCAAAGACGTGAGATCACTTACTACTAAATCTACTATTTTTCTTGAATTTCCAAACTTATCCAAACGCTGGAACATTTAATCATAATCACCTTCAGAGCCTTTCACTGCCTGAAGGGCTTCACCACCAAGACACATTTTAAGAGCATATGGATCAGTACCATACATACTTGTGACCAAATTCTTGTAATCTTCCTTAAAGGTAGGGTAATCTCTTAGATTACCTTCAAATTTGGGTGGCTCAAATTTCCTTAATTTCACCTGTGGCTTGTTTGTTGCTTTCTGATCATTTTCAATTTACCAATTTCTGCACGTAAAGCATTCTTAACTCTTTCACTGTCCAAAATGTACTGCTGGGCTTCCTGTTCTAGTGTATCATCTAGATTATTGTCACATATAAAGTTTATCAGTACCTCATTTTTACGTTCTAAGGGTTCGAATGCTTCTAACACTTCTTCATAGTTGGCCTTTAACACAGATAAATTATCACCTCTATTTACTCCCTCCTTATACAATGTTACCTTCCTGGTGAACTTTCCTTTGATGGTGGCCCTCTCTCTCTTTAATGTGTCCAGGTCCTCTTGCACTCCCATGGTGGTTGAAGTTGAAATGTATTGGGGTAATCAAGGATGGACCACGAGTTGTAACAGCGGTTTATTAAGGCACAGTTTCAACCTGTAATACAATTGTAATAATAATAAAAAAAGCAACAACTTATCAATCAGTACTATATCATATTTACTACCCACATGAAATGCATATTTCTAATCACTATTAAATCAATAATATTTTATAACATCATATAACAAATACATAACCACTGAATCTATCAAACTGGAGATAACTAATCAAACCCTGCTTCGCCACATTTCGAGACATATACATTATACAGTAACAACTATTTACATGTACACTTACTTCAATGGCATCACCATCGAGAGCCTTGAACCCCAGTAATGGATCACTTTATCCTCGCTACATCACTACATGGGCACCGGTAGTGCACCCTGCACACAGTATTTAATACTAAGATGATACACAGTCAAGCATATCCAGGTATGAAATGGACCGACAATACATAATGTTCATCACTATTATCCTTTAACAAATAAGTATTCATAGTTACACAATCCTATATGACCAGACAGTGTAAGTACATACCATCATAACACAGCTCCAGCACACAAGTAACGTCACAACCGCACTCGACAACCAGCTACATCCAAGTGGTAGACTAATTTGATCAAAACATCCACGTCACCATGGAGGTATAATCTAAGAGGAGGCGGCATGAGCCGCTCTTCCTGTACACCCAAAGTGAAGCAAGGGGCGGAGCCTATTACCCTACCCCCCATTGACTCAAAACATTGCCTCGCCCGCTTTACTCCCATTATAATTATGGTCTTATTTTCTCATATATCCTATAATCATAGCCAGAAAGAGACTTGAATTTGTTACATATATGATAACTACATAAAATTATCCAATTCTGTATATTATCAAAAGTACTTAAACCCATTAAATATCGCTGTTTCCAGCTAGAGCATTACCTCTTCTCGCAAACTTTTCCTAGGAGTATGAATGAAAGAATGAATTGATTAATGAATGAATAGTTTATTTTATGCAAAAAGTATAGTAAAAGAGAAGGTGATAGCTTACACACCAACCCACAGACCATATTATAACGTTACAGAGAAATAACAATAAGTACAGATGACCACACGTGAATCTGGTATGCCTCGCTACTTGCGAGATACCTACAACAGGAAGGAAAGTGAGCAAAAGTTATAGTTTGTTGACAAGCAGATAGTATTAATATTTTACTGTCTGCCTGTCAACAAACTACATCTTTTTTCACTTAAATTTCCTTTCGTTGTAGCCACCTCACAAGTAACGAACCATAGGCCTACCAGCTTCATGTGTGGGTAACTGTACAAATGCAAATAAAATTAATTATATAAAGATTTCTAGTATGAGACTGTGGAAGGCCTTGTGTCACTCTTTAAGTATAGTATATAAATAAGATTATAATTATACAGTAAGATGTGTATAGTGTACTGAACATGTGAATAGCGTAGTGAAGATGTGTATATGGTAGGCCTACTGGAGATATGTGATGTGTAGTGAAGAGATGTGTAATGTAACACCCAGAACTGTCATGTAATTGAGTTGACACTCAGGTGTGTTGTCTTGTATCAAACACATTTTACCATTTATAAGCCACATGGAATCTTACCATGATGGCTGCATGTTACTGCATAAAGTGTGTCATCACTTCCTCAGTTTCAGTTCACTCTGATTTACACAGAAACATTAATTTTACTCATCAGTCCCAGGCAGTAATTTCACAATTATAAAAACTCTTTCTGCACATTGGCTTAACTTAGACTACGGTTTTTTAACTTACACCTAAATTCTCAACAACCAAATAGTCTACATAGTAAACACAATTATAAATTAAATATCTTTAAAACATTATGAAATATGCTAAAACATTCATAATACAATCTCTCAACAATCGAGTTATCCTTCAGGCCAACCCTAAATTAGGCACAAATAGGTCTCCCCATGGAGCCAGTTTATCTTTTATAACCCTGTCAATGCTATATATACGTCAGGTTATACATTAATAGTTAATATCACAACACTATAATAGCCTTGGCTTTACAGTTTTTGTGTGTACAGTATTAATATTCTACAGGACATGGGTATGTGTCGCGGTGTGCGAGGCAGGTGATGAAATTCACTTCGTTGATTTGTCCATTTCTGTCGTATATTTTTCTATATGACTCTCTTAACATACATATGAAATGTAGTAGAAAGACTCCTGTCTCTCTGGGTACACCCATATGCTGAACACGCCAGCATTATCTTAAAAAATGGCAAAGAATGTTGGTGAAATTGATGGTCCGACATGATCAGCTGTCCAATGTTTTGAGTCAATGGGGGGTAGGGAGGACAGCCGACCAATAGAAAACTGGCTTCACCTCTGTGACGTCATGCCGCCTCCTCTTAGATTATACCTCCATGCACGTCACCCACGTCATGGGAAACAAATGCTATTCAAGATGCGCAGTACGAAAATCAATAGTAAGACTTACTATATATATATATATATATATATATATATATATATATATATATATATATATATATATATATATATATATATATATATATATATATATATATATATATATATATATATATATATATATATATATATATATATATATATATATGAACACCTTACAAAAATAATTAACATCCTGATTATACATAAACATATTTTACACATAATTATCATCCGGATGATACATATAGGCTAGGTTAAGTACTCTCAATGGATGTATTTAATGTCATTCGTGATGTGTATAATATAATGGCTTTTAATGCCTCAAAAGATTCATAGTTCGTCGTTGTTTGAGTTGAAATAATATTGTTGGAGTGAATTAAAAAATATATATATATATAAAATGCCAACATCATCTGGTGTTCCCAGGCGGTCACCCATCCAAGTACTAACCAGACCCAACGTTGCTTAACTTCGCTGATCGGACGAGAAGCGGTGTTTTCAACGTGGTGTGGCCGTTGACATCAATGTTAGACTTGGATATGTTTAAAAAGAATAGTTTCTTTGGCGTGAATTACATGTTTTGTAGTATATTGCATTCTCCTGTGTATGATAGATGTGTTTGAAGATGAATGGAAGCGACATGTGGGTGTGAGAAGAGATGAGTGTGTGTTGTGTAAAGGAGAGTGGAAGGAGGGTATAAGTGTGAGGACAGAGGAGATTGTTAAGTGTAAAGGTGTGTTAGGTATGTAGGTGTGACATAACACTGTGGAATACACCTCGCTGTGACTATAAATACTTGTATTTCAAAACATACTACTTGATATAAAAGCATACACCTGCATGTGACTATAATAACTTGCTTTACAAAATGTACAGCCTCGAACCAATGTTTCGCCAACCTCTTAGGCTGGCAGGAAAGTGAACACAGTGTTCAATATATGCTGAACGATCGGACATACTGGTGTATATGGGGTTGGTAATGAGACAGGATGAGCTTCATTTTCCATGACTTCAGGTTTGTGGTTTGTGAATATGAACCTCACACTGTTTCGTTACCAACTCGATACACCAGTTTATCCGATCGTTCAGCATATATATCTGTAACACTGTCATCGCCTTCCTGTCAGCCAAGAGGCTAACGAAACTTTGGTTCACGACTGTACTAGTCTGTATAAAATCATGAGTAGCGAAACCACTCCTATCATGGTCGAAACCACTCCTATCATGGTCAAAACCACCAGAGAACAAACTAGTTGAGGTGCGAATATCTACAGGTGGCGAACTGGCAGGTTTCGAAACCTGTCGAACATTTGAGTTGCATGTACAGTCGGCGGCAGAAGTCCTGCCACCTCACCTGCTTCACCGAGACGCACAGTGTTCATGGACTCGAGAAATACACACGTTTTCTACACCTAATAATCTCGAGTCTATGAACATTGCGTGCCTCGGTGAAGCAAGTGAGGCGACAGGACTTTTGCCGCCGACTGTACGATACACTAAAGATAAATATCATGGTGTTCGTACCTATACATGTCTATATAGTAAATGTGGGATACTATATATTTGGGATTGAAACTTGACAGTATATTATAAATTAATAATTATTTATAGTGGATATACAAAGCACAGGTCAACTAAAGATTATTGGTTCCAATATTACTGAGCTTACTGCTCGGGACTTCATTCACTGAGCCAACCACAACTGACCAGCTCACTGGTTCAGACCTCTCTCTATTCAACCTCCACACAGTCAAGACCGTCTCTCTCTTAACTCAACCACTATAGCGACTATATAGACGTGTCTTTTCCATACCAACTCAGTGCTATCATTATTTTTATCATCATATTCACCTCCATTATCATTTGTCATAGCTCTAATCATATTCAAATCATATTAACCCCATATTTTAATTAAGTGGCCACAAATTATAATTAATATAAATTGTTCTAATATTCACCATCATTCCTCTTCATAATCATTCCATCAAGATTACTGCCCGTCACATACGCCATAATAATTGGTAAATATTGCAACTCTAACTCGAATTATTCTGTGCTGATTGAATATTCAGTCCAACATCAATTATTATTCAAAACAGAAATTGGTCCTTCCTACCGGATTCCACAAGCTGCTGAGAGTAAATTAATGTAATCTCATAACCGATCAGAGACAAATCTTTGCTGAAATAGGTCTCGGCTCTCGGGAGGGTGGAGTCGAGTCGGTCGAGGAAGAATAAAGAAGTAATTGTAACTTAGTTTAATTGTTTTTTTGTTTTGTTTTAATAGAGTATATTTTCATTAATGTCACAGTGCTTCAAAATAAAAAAAATATTTATTAGTAAATATCATGTTCACACAATATATTAAAACTTTGGAGTTGTCCTGTTGGCTTAAATTACTACAGGTCACAGCTTTGAAGGATCAATTCGATTAAAATAACTCCCAGACCAAATTAATAATTACCAATATGGCTTCATTATCGCAATTAAAAATGCGTAAATGAGGATTAAATGTATTATGAACAGTAAAATTAAATCCCTAGATGTCTTTCTAGCATCTGCTGAAAGAAAGGAAATGGGAGCAAAGACTGATTCAATTACCAGATTAATAAACTAATTTAACATCTGCAGAAATCAGATGGAATCACATTACAAGGACGAAAGTGAATACTTGTCTAAGACTATTTAGAGAATGAAGAGAATTTAGGAAAATTAGAAAATGTGATGTGGGAGTTGAAAGACAAATTAAACACATTAATAGTTCTGTTAATTCTGCTAGTTCTAACAAGAAAATCACACTTTCCACATTTGATAGTGATCCTACTTTATGGATAGTGTATGATTTAAAATATTTTCGGAAAAATATACTCAATGACCTTTGACTCCTTTAAATGATATAATTAGGCCTAATTAGGCGGCGGATAACTAGCCTAACCACAGAAACACTTTTTAAAAAACAAAATCATGCCTAAATATGCATAACCTGAAAGAAAAAAAATACAAATATGGGAATTTGTACTGATTTTCACTCATTGACCTTTGACCTTTGCTAATTGACCTAATTAGGCTGTTGATGGCAAGATAAACACCTGGGCCATGTTCAGCATACCCAAATCCTTCACAAAAACCCATTTACCGACCATTACCCAAAAATGTTTCATGTTAAATAAGCGTCTTTTGAGAAAATCTGCCTAGTCTAGTAGTATTAGTCAGTCTTAAACACCATTTGTCTTTCTGCACTGTGTTCTTTTTCTTCCTCACACACATAGCAATTATTATGCTACACAGCGCTATACACTTGCGTTCTTCTTATTAGGCACCAATAGTTATATTACCTCTCACGACCCATTCGACCATCTGCTCTGGCTCCTGCCCGGCTGTGAATGGTCAGACAAGTTCGTTTGGACACAACAACAAGTGTGCCAGTCGCATGCACAAGCGGTAAGCCCATCAACAGGCGAACAGTTCGTTTGTGTTCGCGAGCACTGCTCGAAGTAGAGACATGGCACAGCTGTATAGTAGGAAGGTTGCCGCCCAAACTGGCTTCATATTTGTATCAAACTATAGCTGGCTTGAAATCATGTCTGCCCAGACAGTGAAAGATAATTACACACCAGTTTAGCCCAATGGCCAACGTTGCCTGATGTTTACCACAGCTCTGACTACACTCTGCCGTCTGGTCCAAGTCACAGGTGCGCCTACCTGTGCCCACTGCCTGCACGGGGACTGGTTGATCTGGTAACACTGTTTAAAAGTGAGAGAATTATACACTCAGCTCCCAGTGCCCGTCGTCCATTTGCCCTTTGTGTGGACGGAACTATAAAGGCAAGCTGTGGAGGGCAGAATTCCACAGCCTTACTCAGAACCAGTGCGAAAAGAAAAAATAATTAGAGAGAAAAGGGCGGGGTGATGGAAAAGCAGTGTTTAACAGCATTCTTGCTGCAATATAATGAGGCCCTCAGCAACCTGTTAGGTGCTGCTACTCTCCACACAGGTCGTGGTGAAGGCCCTACCTACACTGTCACCAAGTCTAAATACTCTTGTTAGGCAGTAATGTCAACGTGTAGTTAAAGATGGAAGGAAAATCCTTCTGCAGGAGGATTTAGCCCTTGTTCAGAAGTAGCCTTCTGTTACATTCGTCCCGTCGTACACAGCTTCACACAATGAGTGTGTGAAGGTGACTCGTGTCCTCTTGGAGTCTGTGCCAACGAGTGACCACATGTGACGAACCCACCACGACGAACGACGTTTCTTCCAAGGAATTATTATAGTGTTAATTCTCCCCGAGGGGAGTTAACCAATCCCAAAGGTACTGCAATACCAGGCTGATACATGTCAATATTGGAGCAAGCTCCTAGCACTTCACAATGATGCATAACATGGCGATTGTTTCATTTAAGGATGTTAGTAGTGATGATAGTTTTATATTCTCCCCGAGGAGAGTGGACCGATCCCGGAGGTACTGCAATACCGGGCCGATCCGTGGCAAAGGTGGAGCAAGCCCCTAGCACTTCGCCATGGTCCAAAAACCAGATTAATATCGTAGATCCCACATGGGGATCGTATCAGATATTAAGCTGATAAGAACAGATTTACACTTTGATCTTAGCCAAAAGGCCGAGAAGCCTTGCCTTGTTGGATTTATGGCTATCAACCAGCGATATATAGTTAAAGGTCATTAAGCCAGTCTAATCCATTTTATTCTATCAATTTATATAAGGGCATAAAGTTTTGTCTCCCTCAGAAAACAGAGTAGTTTGTTTATAATATTCTTATCATCTGATAGTAAATTACTGATGGTGAAAGCAAGTCTTTTAAGTTGTAAGTATTGCTTTAATTTACTTCTTTGTGTATCGTATTTCTTACAATAAATAAGCAAATGTGCTAGTGACATTACTGTGGTGCATACTGTGCACTCAGGAGGAAAAGTTCTATTAATATATGGTTCCAAGTGTGTGAGTCTGGTGGAGTTGACCCTAAGACGAGCCACCACCACTTCATCCCTCCGGCTACGCCATGACGACGTAGTCCAGGGTTCAATCACTGCTTTAAATTTGTTTCTGATGTCTAGTCTGGTCCACTGCCTTTGCCACAGGAGATGAATTTTAGATTTTATGAGAGAGACAAAACACCTGAGATCCGTACGGACTATGCTAAGGTCCAGATCAACAGTCGACCCTGCTAATTTATCAGCTTGTTCATTACCATAGATACCATAATGTGATGGTACCCATATTAACTTGATCAATTTATTGGCACTAAATAGCTTACTAATGATATTACCCTGTATTTCATTGTTAGTTGTATTCAAAGATTTAATAGCTTTAAGTGAACTTAATGAATCAGTAAATATGACTATCCTATCGTGGGTCGTCGATAGGGCAAAATCCAAAGCTTTATCTATAGCAAATAATTCAGCAATAAAAATAGATGTATGATTTGGCAGTCTGAATCATAACTGACATTCATGCGACCATACACCCGCACCCACACATTCATCCGTCTTGGACCCGTCGGTATATAGTTGGAAATAAGAAAGATGTTTGACAATTATCTCACGAAACCTCTAGTGTACCTCCACCTCCGGCACCTGGGATTTAACCCCTGGTAACCAGGATTCCACACAAATAAAAGGGGGTATTACCCAGGGTGCAATATTTACTATAACCAGGGAATCGATTGTTGATAAGTCTGTACCGACACACTCTACGAGGTCGTGGAGTCTTGCTCTGAGGGACCTAACGCCAGTGCCCTCCGGGGCCGTGTGACCCCTAGGCGGATAACTTGGCCCTTCCAGGGGCCTATCGCCATGGCCCCCCGGCTGCAGGCGCAAAAAGGCACCACCGGGAGGATGACTCGGCTCCCCGGGAATACAAACATCGGGCCTGGTGTCCCTTGGCCTAACGTCAGTGCCCCCTGGGGCGCAGAGGTTCCCGGACGGATGACTCGGTCCCTCTGCCAGGGGCCTAACGCCATGGCCCCACGGGTGCGGTTGCCGTAGCAAGGCATTACCGGGAGGATGTCTCGGCACCCTGGCTTTCTTAGCGAAGTATATTAACATGAGTTGGTCTCGTCTTAGACGGAGGGGAGGCACTTGTGACTCCACCTCTAGATGCTCGATTCGAGTGCAACGTAGGGCTCCAAGACACACACGCAAACAAGCATTCTGCACAACAACCAAACCTTTCAACACAGACTCAGATGCCGAACCATACACTATGGACCCATAATCTACTCTAGATCTGATCAGGGATTTATATAGCATTAACAAAGACTTCCTATCTGCTCCCCATTTCGTACCAGAAATGCATTTAAGTAAATTGAGTGCTTTTAAACATTTAGTTTTTAACTGACTGACATGGCAAGTCCATGTCAGTCGACTGTCAAAAATCAGTCCAAGAAATCTAGTTGAATTTTGAATAGGTAGGGGGTTTCCACCCATGGTCAACCGAACGTCTGGTTTTCTCCTATGAGTGAAAATAACCCCTACACTTTTTCTAATTGAAAACTTAAAACCCCACTGGAGGCCCCAATTATGGATCGAATCCAGTGCCGATTGAATTCGAGTTGCCGAAAACTGTGCACTATGGCTGGAGTGCCATATTGCACAGTCATCAGCATACAGTGAGTATTTAAGATTTCGAGGAGGAGCTGGTAGAATGTCATTAATCATACATAGAAATAAGGTCGGAGACAGAACACTTCCCTGGGGGACCCCGTTTGCCTGGACAAAAGTGTCCGAGAAAGAGACTGTATCCGAAAAAAGCTTGACGGAGAAAGTTCTGTCAGACATGAAATTTTGAACAAAAAGGGCAGATTACCGCGTCATCCCATCGCATGTAGTTTCCTGAGGAGGCCATGTCGCCAGGTCATGTCGTAGGCTTTTTCTATGTCTAAAAATACTGCAACTAAAAACTGTTTTTTGGCAAATGCCTCTTGAATGTGAGATTCCAGGCTTACTAATTGATCGAGTGTCTGGCGACCTTTGCGGAAGCCACACTGCTCGTCAACCAGCAAGTTCCTGGAATTTAAAAAATGCAATAGCCTACGATTAACAATTCGTTCCATGACCTTGCATAAACAACTTGTGAGAGCAATAGGGCGATACGATGAAGTCGATCTGGGGTCTCCCCCTCCTTTCGGTACGGGAATGATATGTGCAAAGTGCCATGAATTTGGAAAGGCATGACCCCTCCAAATTTCATGAAACACTTGCAGCATCTTGATCATGGAATCATGATCAAGATGCTTTATCATCTCATACCGAATCTCATCGGGTCCTGGGGATGACCCACTACAGGCTCCTAGGGCTTGAACAAGCTCTTGCATTGTAAGATCACAGTTGTAATCCAATTCATCTCCTGTGGCAAAGTTAATAGGCTGCAGCTCTGATGCTTCCTTGAGAGGCAAGAAAGCTGGATGGTAATTGTCAGAGCTGCTAGCATAAGAGAACTGCCTGGCGAGGGCGTTAGCAATGTCTCTAGGCTCGTCATAATTGACGTTATTATGATTGATGTTAGTTATTTTAATTGAAATTTTATTTTTATTTAACTTTTTAACAGTGGACCAGACTTTTGAGATAGATGTTTCTGAGTTTATAGTAGAGACAAAGCTTCGCCAGGAGTCTCGTTTGGCTTGTTTGATGGTTCGACGAGCCCTAGCTCTCGCAAGTTTATACTTGCGAAAATTCTCATCACTGATGTGAGTTTTGAAAAGCCTGTAGGCCCTATTTCTCTCACACAGTGCTATGCGGCAATCTGGCGTCCACCAAGGAACTCTATGCTTTGCGCTATCTATCGAAGTCTTAGGAATTGTTGCCGTTGCGGCTTTGAGAATACTATCTTTAATGTTATTTACTTTATCATCAATGGTTTCCCCAACAATTTCAATATTGAGACTCTTTGTGAAGGACACCCAGTCTGCTTTTTTTACGTTAAATTTAGGTGCTGAAGGCTCTTTAACAGTATCGCTGTTATATTTAATCAAAATAGGAAAATGGTCACTTCCCAATGAGTCATCAATAGGTAGCCACTGGCAAGAAGTGGCAATTGATGGGGAGACCAGAGATAGGTCAAGGACGCTAAAATTACCGGTGTTATCATCAACTCTCGTCGGACTACCGTCGTTCAAAAGAATCAAACCGGAATTACTGATAAGCCTAGCCATCTGTTCCCCCTTCCTGTCATCCCGCAGGGAACCCCATAACGTATGATGTGCATTAAAATCACCTACAATTAATTTTCTACAGGGCAGACTGTCCTGCAGATCAAAAACATCATCATAAGTTACTGTATCAGGAGGACAGTAGACAGAACAGACAGTCAAGTAGGTACCACCGAATTTCACTCTGCAGGCGACAGACTCCAGAGGGAAATTAGATGGCACCTCAGTGAAAGGGAGGGAACGGCGGATGTAGAGAGCTACCCCACCTCCCCCCCTCCCGTTTCGATCCCTCCTAATTAACTCGTAGTTCCGAAGCTGGATAACCTCGTCTTCAACCTGGTTATCCAGATGAGTTTCCCGAAGGGCAATAATATCGGCAGCGTAAGTACAGGCCAAAAGTTTAAGTTCATTTATTCTACTTCTAAGACTTCAACAGTTCCATTGTACTATGGTCAGCGCGAAGATTATCGTGGTTTACGGGGTTTTGGAGGGCCGTGTTCGTTCTGTATCAAGGTATTATACATGGAGGTATAATCTAAGAGGAGGCGGCATGAGCCGCTCGTCCTGTACACCCAAAGTGAAGCAAGGGGCGGAGCCTATTACCCTACCCCCCATTGACTCAAAACATTGCCTCGCCCGCCTTACTCCCATTATAATTATGGTCTTATTTTCTCATATATCCTATAATCATAGCCAGAAAGAGACTTGAATTTGTTCCATATATGATAACTACATAAAATTATCCAATTCTGTATATTATCAAAAGTACCTAAACCCATTAAACATCGCTGTTTCCAGCTAGAGCATTACCTCTTCTCGCAAACGTTTCCTAGGAGTATGAATGAAAGAATGAATTGATTAATGAATGAATAGTTATTTTATGCAAAAAGTATAGTAAAAGAGAAGGTGATAGCTTACACACCAACACACAGACCGTATTATAACGTTACAGAGAAATAACAGCAAGTACAGATGACCACACGTGAATCTGATATGCCTCGCTACTTGCGAGATACCTACAACAGGAAGGAAAGTGAGCAAAAGTTATAGTTTGTTGACAAGCAGATAGTATTAATATTTTACTGTCTGCCTGTCAACAAACTACATCTTTTTTCACTTAAATTTCCTTTCGTTGTAGCCACCTCACAAGTAACGAACCATAGGCCTACCAGCTTCATGTGTGGGTAACTTTACAAATGCAAATAAAATTAATTATATAAAGATTTCTAGTATGAGACTGTGGAAGGCCTTGTGTCACTCTTTAAGTATAGTATATAAATAAGATTATAATTATACAGTAAGATGTGTATAGTGTACTGAACATGTGAATAGCGTAGTGAAGATGTGTATATGGTAGGCCTACTGGAGATATGTGATGTGTAGTGAAGAGATGTGTAATGTAACACCCAGAACTGTCATGTAATTGAGTTGACACTCAGGTGTGTTGTCTTGTATCAAACACATTTTCCCATTTATAAGCCACATGGAATCTTACCATGATGGCTGTATATGTTACAGCATAAAGTGTGTCATCACTTCCTCAGTTTCAGTTCACTCTGATTTACACAGAAACATTAGTTTTACTCATCAGTCCCAGGCAGTAATTTCACTATTATAAAAACTCTTTCCGCACATTGGCTTAACTTAGACTACGGTTTTTTAACTTACACCTAAATTCTCAACAACCAAATAGTCTACATAGTAAACACAATTATAAATTAAATATCTTTAAAACATTATGAAATATGCTAAAACATTCATAATACAATCTCTCAACACTCGAGTTATCCTTCAGGCCAACCCTAACTTAGGCACAAATAGGTCTCCCCATGGAGCCAGTTTATCTTTTATAACCCTGTCAATGCTATATATACGTCAAGTTATACATTAATAGTTAATATCACAACACTATAATAGCCTTGGCTTTACAGTTTTTGTGTGTACAGTATTAATATTCTACAGGACATGGGTACGTGTCGCGGTGTGCGAGGCAGGTGATGAAATTCACTTCGTTGATTTGTCAATTTCTGTCGTATATTTTTCTATATGACTTTCTTAACATACATATGAAATGTAGTAGAAAGACTCCTGTCTCTCTGGGTACACCCATATGCTGAACACGCCAGCATTATCTTAAAAAATGGCAAAGAATGTTGGTGAAATTGATGGTCCGACATGATCAGCTGTCCAATGTCCAATGTAGGGAGGACAGCCGACCAATAGAAAATTGGCTTCACCTCTGTGACGTCATGCCGCCTCCTCTTAGATTATACCTCCATGGTATTAAACCTCCGGATAGCAATGGCACTCTGACACTGTAAAAATGTGGTTGTTGTGTCATTTTAGGTGTCTCTAGGTGTCATATCCAAAAATAGTTCTATATTTACGTCTCCTAATAACATGTTATGTGTTTATTAAAATGAAGAAATATGTATTTCAGATGTCTGGTTTCCGTAATCAGTTTTATAAACTCTATAATATATTTTTTTGTAATACATACTTTATTAGAGATTTCCCTTCGACCAATTCACGGGTTACGAAGTAAGTAGACTCTTTTATTATTTTTACTTTTATATTATATTGTTAGTTTCATTAACGTCATCAGATAGTAGGATATGTGTATTTGTTTTATGTATGTTTTTACTTTCGTTGAAGTGAGATCCTTTTAGATTAACTTACAATGAATAACAAGCAAATCAATAATTGGAGAAAACTCGTCCTTTCATATATTTAGGGTAAACTGTTATAATGGAAGATTTCTTGGTCCTCTGAGTGTGAAGGGTAGACCAATTGTTTTACATTTAGTCTAGTGGAGTGGTGGATGACTGCCTCTCCTTGCCTGAGTTGCTTCGACCTCTCCTCCCAGTACACCTCACGCTACCAGGACCCCAACGACCTCCAGGTTCGGGAATCGTGGACAAGTAGAGTAACACCATTTACTTCTATTTCTATCTACTTGTTCACTCCCCAAATGATCATCTCCATCGACCTCCTTCCTGCCGACTTCCACAAGGCAGAGCAGGAGCCACTAACACTTATTATTCACACATGCACACACTCTATCACTCTATAAATGTAACGCCTTCCTGACCATTACACAGTCGATAGGCGTTAAACGCAAACAACAACAACAGTTTCCCTGGTGTACAATATTACCATATTAAGGTATCGAAGGGTGACATATAAATTATAGCACTTTCCTTGTCTTAGATCTTCATACAGTACATATCATTTCAACATGGTGTGGCTGTTGGAAATCTTTAAGAAGAATAGTTTTTTTGAAGTCAAATGCATCCATCTTCTGTAGAACATTGCACTCTCCTGTGTATGATAGATGTGTTTGAGGTAGAATGGGAGCGAGACGTTCGTGAGAGATAAGATAGGACAGTAATCCATTGGAGATAACTCGTTCTCTCTTATATTTAGGGTAAACTGTTATAATTGAAGATTTCTTGGTCCTCTGAGCGTGAAGGGTAGACCAATTGATTTACATCTAGTCTTTTAATATTGTAGTTCAATAACTTGTTTGTATTATTACATTCATGCTAAGCTATTCAATGGTCACCAAAATTCTCTCTGACTCTCTTCGTAGTGTGTATCATAACTTATATTGAATCAGTGCAGTGTTGTATATGTGCTTTAGTTCAGTAAGATTCATATACAGTATGCTTTTGTGTTGAAATAAAGATTTTGTTTATAAAGTCTCTCATTCAGTGTATATCAAATTAATAATTCTATATATTTATGATAAATAAATATCATATTTAATAGATGTTGGTAAATAATAGCATAAAGTGTTTATTGTTGTGTTGTATGTATGTAGAACCGATGGGTCTGGGTGTGGTAGAACATTACTATAACATACTTACCTGGCACAGGAGATACCGTGATCATAAAGGCGGTTTTCCCAGGGCGAGGCTCACCATTGCACTCCGGTGGTGCTGACCCTTGCGATTAACCCAAATGTGGTTAACTCGAGTGCGAAATTTTTGTTAGCGGGGGACAGCGTACGCGCTATCCCCAGGGTTGCCACTCTAGAATTTGAGATTGTACCAGATCTACAGAAAACGTACCAGAAAATATTATAAGGGACACTTACTTGTTTTACTCAGAACTGTGTATCTTCCACTTCTTGTGAAACTTCTGCCGGGGACTTTACCCACTTCGTGTTCATTTTATCTATAAGCTTCGGGGTTGGTTGCCATGTCCTACAGTCCACATCTTGTAGCAGATTCTTGCTATGGAGTAATCCATTCAGGGTGTCTGTTTTGAGTCGAGATCTATTTTTCGTCTTGATATTTGTTACCAATGAGAAAATTCTCTCGGCAGCAGCAGATGAATGTGGCAAGGACATCAAGTTTAACATAAAATTTGAAAGATTAGGAAATCTTGGTGAATCTCCAATTCGTTCTTGAGACACAGCATGCCAGAATTTTTCAGGTTCTGAAACTCTCTTGTCTTTCAGTGCTGGTATTTCTCCAATAGTTAACTCCCTCCATTCACTGTTAAGTTCTTCGTACACTCTTTCATCAACAATATTTGGGAATTTTACTGCTAGTGGTATCAGTGATTTTGGTTTCCCTTGGAACACATTTACTGGATCCAAAGCTTCTAGAAGTTGTAAGTTACTGAACAAGTTGTTTGACAAGAAACGCTTAAGCATCTGCCTTGAAAGAGTTACATAGAAGTTTAGAGTCTTGATCTGAAACTGCTCTAAATCCCTTTTGGCTATGGCAGCAGAGTGTTCAAGGAATATGCTTTCAGTTTTTGCTCCTCGGTAAATATCACCAAGAGAAATGAAGCTAGAGGGATCACTCACAGAAATCTGAGTTAGGTCTTTGTTCTTCAGTTTCTCAGGCTTTATGAAATAGCTGAGAATACCCTTAAAGCTGCTGCTGATAGATGTGTGAAGCCTGTGTATTTTCAGAGAGGTTGCTTGAAATTCTAAGTTGAGTCTATTTACTGCAGGCAGTATGAATGATAGAAATGCAAAGTACATCTTAGTTATGGGATTATGTAATTCCTGTAATACCTCTGAAGCTGTAGCCATCCCATCTTCTAAAGCAGCTGAAGTGAAGTACAGTGTAAGAGCTGGCCACTGCTCCAAAATTCTCTTGACCACTTCTTCTAAGGACAGCCATCTTGTACAGCTAGGATGTAGTATTTTGTGTGGCTGTACTTCTGTGAATTTCTGAAATTCTGCAAACTCTGACAATCTTTTGGGGCTATTCATTATGTAGGAGTATATTCTGCGAGCTACTTCTTCAATGCTATTTGGAAGTTCAGTGCAAGCATTAGATGCACACAAAGCTATTGAGTGACACACACAGCCCTGTACAAAGAGAGCAGGAACTTTTTGTAGAAGTAAAGCTTTTACTCCACCTTTGTCTCCCATCATTACACTCGCATTATCACTTGCAAAGCCAATTACATTTTCCAAAGGAATGTTATTTTTCTCAAAAAAGTTAACTATTGATGTGTAAAGTCCCTGAGCTGTGCAGTCTTTTATCTCTAGCAAAGATAAAAATACATCACAAGTTTTCTGGATATTCTGGTCATAATATCTAGCAAGCAAAACAAGATGTTTCAGGGTAGAGAGGTCTGTTGATTCATCTATTATAAGGGAGAACTTAGTGTTCCTTAGACAAACTACAAGATCTGAAAAACTGACGTTACCCATAACGTTCTTAAAGATTGCTGAAGTCTTTGTCCTGGCACACTTTGCTGCACTAGCCACTTTTGAATCAGATGTTACATTAGCAATTAACCCAGGTAAGTGATCCATTATGGAAATGGGAAGGTTGTGCTCTGCAACAAAAGCACACATTTTCAATTCAGCAGAGGCAACTTGTTTTTCAAACCTTGATGGTCCCGGACCAGTCTGAAAAAAACTACTTCTTTTTTTATGTTGCTTTTCTCTTTGTTAATTTCTAGTCCACATTCAAGGCTTGCACCTATTAAAGTTCTTAGGTTTTCTCTTGCATCTTCTATAGTGTGGCTCAACTGCAGTCCATTATCAGCAAAGAATAACATATTTATATTAAATAGCTCATTGATGAATTCTGCTTTCCTTTCTACTTTCTTCAAAATCTGGTAGGTTATCAATTTAAATAGGGCAGTAGATCCTGTGCATCCTTGTCTTATGCCGCTTGTTATATCTAGTTCCATTATTTCTTCGTCTCCTAGATACATGTGTGTGTTGTCATCTTGATATATATTGGCTATTGTATTAATTATTTTGGGGTGTATTTTATAAAATTTCATTACTTCAATTATTTTTTCTCTTTTGACTGAGTGCCTTTGCAAAATCTATTGAGGTGACTATTAGAGGCTTCTGTTCTAAGTAGCTGGTTTCTATACAATAGCTCAGTATCATCAAGTTATCCTCAATTCTTCTGTTTTTGGTGAATCCAGCTTGGGTGTCGCTTATTTCTTGGGTCATTTGCAAATGGGCTTCTATTTTTTCTCTTAATATGGTCATGAATATTTTGTATGAGTAGTTACTTAATGCAATTGGCCTGAGGTCCTTTACTGTGGGCTTTTTATTCTTTTGTATCATTTTTGTTTTGGTTGTTTTCCAATCTTCTAATATTATTCCACTTTCCAATATTTCATTGTAGCATTCTGTTAGTTTTGTTATACATATTCTACTTTCTGTCAGTGCCTTGTACATTTCTGGTTTCAGGTTATCAGGTCCAGCAGTTTTTCGTGTTTTTAATTTTTTCAAAGCTGTCATCACTTCTTCTGTTATTCTATATTCTGCCATTGTACTTATATGTTTTTCTATATTGCTTATGGTTTGTATATGGTCTAATAATTCTGTTGGATAAGTATGTCCATTTTCCGCCACTACCTCTTTTATTTCACCATATTCTTTATCATAATTTTCCTTTTCCTCTAGATTCCAGACCTCCTTTATATTATTTTCATGCTTCTGGTAAATGGTACTCCAGAACTCCTTAAGTTTTGTTTCCATATCATGTCCGTGTAATATGTTTCCTCCATCATCATATAAGGTATGGTCTTCTTTCTTTATTTGATTTGATCCTTTTAGTTTGTTTATATGCTCCCATACTCTTTTGCTTTTCTCATTGCTGTTCTTTATTTCTTCTGTTATCTTTCTTTCATGCTTATAGATTTCTTCCTTTATACAAATTTGTACTTCAGTTTTCTTTTCCTTGTATGCTTGTTGCAATCTTTCTTTCTCCTCTGTTGTTTTTGCTTTCCTCTTACTCTTGTTTAGGTTTCTTCTCTGTTTTATTCCCTTTCTGATTTTATCATTTATCCATGGAGGTTCTATAACTTCATTTGTTGTACTTTCTTTCCTTCTGTATGTTCTCTTCAACATCTGGTCTGCTTTTTCTTTCATTATATTGTTTAATTTCGCCATGCTGTCAACTCTATCTTTTCTTATTTCTTCTTCAATTTTATGTGTAAAATCTTTTAGGTTATTAACCTCAGTCGTATAGTACTGAAGGACTTTGTTCTTATCCTTTGTAAATGTTTTACAATTTGCTTTAATACATTTTAATTTTATCTCTATCAGGTTATGGTCGGATATGTCTATTATTTCTTGTTTTTCATCTATTTTCATTTCTATGAAATTATCATATAGGGCCTCATTTATCATTACATAGTCAATAACACTTTTTTGATTTCCATAGTCTCTGTTCCAGGTGTATGTTCCTGTACATCTTGCGTCTCCATTCAGTAATATTAAATTGGACTTTTCCTGTAAGTTTAGTATGGAATTTCCATTTCTGTTTATTTCCTGTTCTCCTATGTATCCTATATGGCCATTAAAGTCTCCTAGTATTATCAGTTTTTCATCATATACTTCCTCAATGTTTTTTTCTATTTCCTTTTCTAATTTATCATTTCTTACTCTGTCCTGTACTGACATATATACCAGGAGAATCACTACTTTTATATTTCCTATATTTCCTTTCACCATTAACAAATCTTTGTTTTCAGTTTCTACTTTACATAAATCAATGTATTTATTGGTTCTGTACAAGATCATGAGACCACCTCCTTTCCTGTCTGTACTTTTTCTCATATTTTCTATTTGTTGTAAGTTTTGGTTTCCTTTAATCTTGTCTATTTTCATTTGTGTTTCAGTTAGGCACAGTATGTCTAGTTCATCTGTAATCTGTTTTTCCAACTCATACATTTTTGGGTTCGTTAGTCCTTGAACGTTTAGCAATTTTATTTTTATTTCACTGGTTTCTTTCTCCAATACTGTTCTTTCATTTCTGTTATTTACGGGTTTTAGAACCTGTTCCTGGTTGCCTGTCCTCTGTATAGTTTCCCGTTTTTTACGTACCATCCTTGCTCGCCATTACTACGTTTTTCATACAGTTCTTGTCTCACTCTTTTTTCTGCATCTCTTTCTTCTTTTGTCAGGTCCTTTGATATTCCTATTTTCTTCTTTTCTGGGTTGGTTTCATGTTTTAGATTTTTAGCACTTGAGAAGGATACTCCATTTTTCATCTTCACTTCTCAGCTGGACCAGCATTGGTCTGCTTCTATTGTCCTCTCTGGGTCTACCAAGCCTTGAAACTCTTTCTATCTTGCATTCTCTTACTTTGAGTGAGTTTTTGAACAGATCATTGCATCTAGATAAGTCCTCATCTATCCTACTTTGTACTTCATTTTGGCTTGACTCAGGTACATTATACAGCACAATATTCTTCTTCCGTTTCTCTCTCTTTTCTTTTTCTTCAATGTGCCTTATCACAACTTCAGCTGTTTTTTGTACAATATCTACAGCTTCTATTTTTTCTACAATAGTATTAGTAACCTTATTCACAATATCTTCATCCTTTCCCTCCATTTTCTCCTCAATAATTTTAACTCTCTCATCAATGCCTTCATTCTTATTCGTTATTCCGTGCATTTTTTTCATCACTTCTTTATAGTCTTCTCTCAGTTTTGCTAATTGCCCAAAACTGCTCAGTATGGTTTGTTTACAAATTTTACAAAACCATGTTGCTCCATCTTCCTCTTTTAGTGCTTTATAGTAATTTTTTCCAACTTTCTCACAGCCTATGTGGTTCCATGTTTTGCATCCATCACATTTTATAGCATTATCAATCTCTCTGACCTTCCTTTTGCAGGTTCTACACTCCTCCTTGTCCTCTGGTGTTGCACACGTGGTACACCTCAAGTCCTCGTCCAGTTCTTCAAATTGATTGCATTCCCGGCACTTTTTCTTCCCTCCTTGTCTGGTCCGTGCTTCCATCTTCTCTTTGTGTAATATAATAATTTCTACAATTTCTATATACACTTATAAATTATATTTCAGGGTGGAGCGACCCTCTCTCACTCTCTCTCTGTACCGTAGTGAATAGATATATGTGGTATTGTTTTTTTTTCCGATTTCTATTTACAGGAGCTGCCGATACAAAGGCCAACCCTGGAATAAACACCCGGGGTACTTGTAACACGAAGAACAAGAGCAAAAGTTTCAAAACCCAATTTGACTACTTAAGGACCCTGTGATCATGTATAAGAATTGTAGACTTCTGATTCCTCCTAACTAAGCCACGAAACAAACTCCTTCCATATGGGTGGCGTTTCCTGTCAGTGTTTGAAGGACTCTCCAAACCTCATATATTCTGACTACATCACAGGGTCCTTAATTAGTCTGCACGCCGATACGATCATTCTAATTTATTTGTTTAAAATTGGGACTGTTTTGGAATAGTTTAGGTCGTGGGGTATATAAAAGTATATACAAATGATGTTAAATATGTTTTTCTTCTCGTAGTAATAATAAAATAACGAATTAAAGACTGATATCCATAATAGCATAAGTCATAAATGGCTGTAAATTAGTTTATATAATGTAATAAACTTACTCTACTGTCATCAATGTAATAAAAGAAATAAAATACACATGCCATACATACTGTATATACATTTTCATTCTCGGACCATATTAAATAAATTTGTCTTTGGGTCTTTTCAACAGAACATATCATTTTTTTTATCCCTTGCTGTTGTTCCGTGTATCCTTTAATAATTTAACTAAGCTTATATTTAATTTATCTTATTTTGTTTTATAGAAGATATATAACACTATTTTTTATCTACATAACTGTAATAACTTCTGGCAACATTGACAACAACCAAGCTCCCCTCGGCCCTGGCAACACTGACATTCTCACAACAACAACAACAAATGTAAGTACTGAACAGTGAACACCTCGTAGTCCATATTAAAACGTTCGTGGTGCATACGATGGCATGGTACCGATACGATGACTCGACATACAAACCAGAGGGCCGTCGTACTGTACCACACCATCGTATACACCACGGATGTTCTTGAATACGACCCATTTAATTCTGCATAAGAGGTCCACCTGGATTGTTCCCACATTTTCATGGGTAAATTTTTACAAGTTGCCACAACAGGATTTCACTGGAAAAAAATATATTTCCTAGAAGGATTTAGGGTATTTTTACAGTAAACCTGGGTTCAGTAAAACGTATATATTAGTATGTTTTACCACTAATTAGGACCATTCTAAGACTATTTTCTTCAATGGTGTTTCTCTCGGAAATGCCCCGTTTTCGAGATATGCCCAGTTTTCATACCCCATACAAACTTGGGGGAGAGCCTGGGAATACGGGGTTTTGGGTGGGGGAAAACACTATCAGTGTTGCAAATGTTGTAATATTCACGCCACTTGTATTGGCTATATTTTGTTTTGGGAATACTGTGTTTGAGCGTCCAGTATCCATCTACGTTCCTGGATATTTACCCGGTAACTTCTTCTATTTGTTATACCGGTTTTATGCCCAGGTTAGGCCCGGTAGTCTGTCGTGGTCTAGGTTAGGTTAGGTCAGGTCAGGTTAGGTAATACTAGTTCCCAAAATAACCATTTGATTTGAATATCTAGCCCAACCCAAGCCAACACGTGTTGTAACGCTGCTGTTTGGGCTATAATTGTATTTTATTGTATAGGTCTCGAAAACTTTGTTATTTCGCTTTTATTTCCGGTTTCAAGTGTTTATTTAAGACAATTACATATTATAAAGGCAACGCCATAGTGTACAGCATGTTTTCCCCCACCCAAAACCCAGGCTCTCCCCCAAGTGTGTATGGGGTATGAAAACTGGGCATATCTCGAAAACGGGGCATTTCCGAGAGAAACGCCATTGAAGAAAATAGTCTTAGAATGGTCCTAATTAGTGGTAAAACATACTAATGTATACGTTTTAGTGAACCCAGGTTTACTGTAAATTTACCGGATTTAGTGTGACTACCGGGACCTAACTGGTGCAGACTACCGGGACCTAACCTGGGCAGACTACCGGGACCTAACCTGGGCAGACTGCCGGGACCTAACCTGGGCAGACTACCAGGACCTAAGCAGGAAAAAATATACAGTAGAAATTAGTCAGACCTCACCTGACCTGACCTAACCTAACCTAATCTGGACTGGGACACACTACCGGGACCTAACCTAACCTAATCTGGACCGGGACCTAACTTGGCCAGACTACCGGGACCTAACTATAGGAGGTAACTACTGTTATGCAGCATTTGCAGAAGAAATGGTATATAGAAAAGTTGTTTGTAATAGTGAAATATAAACACTGGTAATAGTAACATTTTCGAAATGGAGTTGTGGCAACTTGTAAACATATTCCTTTTCATGCATATTTTTACTTGTTAACTCTGGCCTCAACCGAGAGCTCAAGGTCTTATTTTAATTATTGTTCTTCTTGGGGTGACAACTTCTTAAAATGGTTCAACTGATTCACTCACTCACTCACTCACATCCATTTTCTTTTACCGACATTGAATCATTTTTTCAACCGAGGGGTTCACCCTCAATAAAAAGGGTTCATTTTCAAAATTTCAATATAACCATATGAATACGAAAATTCAAATAAAACATAATTAATATTTTGGAGACCTTAACATATGGATATTTTATTATTTCACTTGAATCATTAAGAGCCGGAGCTTTTGAAGGGTTTTCCTTCATGTTCTTGTTCTATTGATTATTGCCCATAATATTTTGAGGAGATAAATTTTTGGTAATTATGCATAATAGCTGCACGTGTATTATTTTTTTTCTTTTAGTTGTTCTTGCCTATTTTTACTTGTTCTATTCATTAGTGACCATAATATTGATTGGAAACCACTTGGTTTATGCATATTCCCTAACCCCTTCCATCTTTGGGGAGAGCACTGGGAATCGTGGGGTTTTGGGGTTGGGGAAAACACATAAATTAGCTTATTGTGGTTTTATAGTAGTTTGTTGACATGCATAAATGTCGATAAATTGAAAATCCGTGCCAACTTTCGGCAAAAGTTGGCTCGGGTTTTTCAATTTTCAAGAGGGCTAAATATCGAAAAAATAAAAATTTAGGGAATTCCTACTTGATATTTTTAAAGCCAGGCGAACCGACCTGACCATACCTAACCTAACCTAGACCTAACCCTGGCATCCTCCGGTCCTAACCTAGCATCCTCCGGTCCTAACCTAGCATCCTCCGGTCCTAACCTAGCATCCTCCGGTCCTAACCTAGCATCCTCCGGTCCTAACCTGCATCCTCTGGTCCTAACCTAGCATTCTCCAGTCCTAACCTAACATCCTCCGGTCCTAACCTAGCATTCTCAAGTCCTAACCTAGCATCCTCTGGTCCTAACCAAGCATCCTCCGGTCCTAACCTAGCATCCTATGGGCCTAATCTCACATCCTCCGGTCCTAACCCTAGCATTATTCGATCCTTTGGTTCTAAGTTATTATCTAAGTTAGGGATTGTTTCCAAAATCTAGGGATTTTCAGTTTGGCTTTCGTATTTCTATTAAGAGGTTATCGTTTACGTTAACAAAGAAGAAATACGTGGATATACTCTTAACCAACATGATTAATAAACACTAATCTTAACAATAACAATTACATACCGACATAGATGTACAATTAGGCTATGTAGATAATGTGGAAGGTAAGTAGACTAGTAGATGGACACATGGAGCAACGTCTATCTTCTTGGAATGTACAGTGTAGACTGAGTTGGCTATTGTAAATATACCCTTACTCGGCGCATAAATACATTAAAAAGTGAGTAATGAAATGCAAAATTCTGGAAAATTAAAAATAACATCAATATGAGACACTGGACTTTAAGAATAATAAAGGTAGTTAAAATGCATGTAGCGTTGACATGTAATCACAGATTGAGTTGCAATCATATGTAATTCTGTGTAGTTAGTTCCGAACTACTCAGTCACGAAAAATACAGTAAATGCAATGAGGCTAGTGCTGAGTAGTGCATTAGGATATAGACACCGTAGACTTATACAGGTACTGCTACGCTGGACTTGGTCAGAATCGCCGCGCTGGACTTACGCTCGCGATATTTCGAAGGGTTATTTGGTTAAAGTAAGTGCAACCGCCACTTATCTCCCAAAACATTAATTTGCAACAGTCTTGAACAATAAATGCGTTCAAAAAACACTAAAAAACATTGCAATCTGTAAACCTTCAGTTGAAACCAGATTATGGTCCAACACTTGACTATTACCGTATAATGTTTAAATAGTTAATGTTCTTACCTTAAGTTACCTATTTGTATCTTTACATTTTGATATACATTTGTAAATAGTTAATAGTTAATGTTCTTACCTTACTTACTAGTATCTTTTCAGTTCGTGTATAATGTGTAAATAGTTAATAGGTAATAGTTAATGTTCTTACCTTACCTATTTGTATCTCTACAGGATTGAGTCAAGTTCGGGTATAATCCTGCAGTAGTCCGGGGGTAAGTGTATTTTACACACATTTTACTTATAATGCAATACTTTTATGATTATTAAGGTGGCGGCACACTGGGCAATTCTGGCTAGCTTGCCACTTGCTTTTGCTACCTGCCTTTCTAGCAAAAACTTGCTATCCGTCACACTGGTAATATCTTGCTAGCGACTTTGGCTAGTATTTATTAGCATCAGCAGCCAGCGAGAATGACAACAAAACCTCCCGTGTCCCACCAATCTTGCCAACTTTACAAAGAATGTTGAAGTAAAAATAATGCAAACAAACAAATTTACTTTTATAACCAATTCTAACAAAGACATTAATTGAAAATTGTTTATAAATCCAGTAGAAAAAACGGTACCGAAGATACATTGGAATAATATCACTTATATATGAGAGTACTAAACTTATACTGTACTTATTACTTGTAACATTGTATTTCTTTGCATTCCTTTTATTATATCTAACCTAATATACTATGTCATGTGAAAATACTAGTGTCTTTTGAAAATTTTGCTGTAAATTTACATTAGTACTGTGTTCACTGTAATGTATATTTTAGTATCATTCCCCACTATTTTGAACCATTCTAACACTTTTCATGGTATTTATATAGAAGTACTGTACTTCACTCACTATATTGTATTTTTTAGTATCATTACCCACTATTTTTTATCATTCTAAGACCAATTTTGCAATTATATTATGTATTATTTAAAGTTAATGTAGTTTGGATCATGTAAATATATATTTCTATGTTTATTTATTGCATTTGATAATATTATTTTGCACGAGTAAAGAATTTTGAGATCAAATTAGCTGTGTAAATTAGTATTCATAAAAACGACTATACTGTAGGTTAGGTTGGGCTCCTCTATTTTTTCATCATTTATTAATTTCTCAACACTAAATTTTCCCTGAACATGACTTTTCTCCCCTCACCACTTTCTATCTCTCTCTTTTTATAAAAAAGTAGTAGAATAAATAAAGATTTTATGAGACAAAAAAATTGGGAAAAGAGCTCTGATAAAGACATACCAAAAAGGCCACTGGTACAGTACAGTACTGTATGTGCATTTTGCTTAGGTGGAATACTGTACAATGTAACTCTATTCCTTATTATTTGGAGAATACATAATAAATTCCCAAACAACCTTTCATCTCCATCAATAGATGTTTGTGTATCAAATTCCCATTTATAATTTCCACTCACCTAGGTTGAAATGTAGTACATTATTTTGTTGCATAAAATGCATTTTGGTCCATGTCTTCAACTTACAGAATTAAAATATGAGCATATTATATGCACTATTGTTTTGCCTTGGTTAGATACAATACAAAGTTTTATTTTGCCTTGGTTTGAATTTTCTTAACTTCTATTATCTAAAAAAGTAGTCATTGTGATAGGTGAAATTTCTTAAATACATGGTTAAGGAAAGTACAGAAAAGTTTTGAAAATACTGTTTAATATATAGTATCACACGTGTTGTACTATTTAATAAATATCACGGCCAAAGGAATATGAAGATGATCCATGCGTACAGCCGCTGAAACCAAGACCGTCTTCATATCCAAGCAAGCAGGGTCCAGAGCAGTGTATGGGGCAGCTTGCCTGTTCTTGGGAAATGTAAATAATGCAAATGGCGAATAGTTTTGGGGTGGTTTGACCCGGTCCAGATTTGGTTAGGGTAGGTCTGACTAATTCTATAACGTTGCTACCGTTATATAGAGAGAAGTAATTATTGTACTTCATTACAAATTTAGATTATTCAGCATGTGTGTTTAACATTTTAAGTACCGCAGATACTGTATTCACTTTCTTTTAACTTTCCAATGCTGTGCTTGAAGATAAAGGCACCTATTACGTATCCATGTCAGTTTTTGTCCGCTGATACCGAGCATCCCCAAGATTGTCTTTGTATCCCAATCCTATCAACAAATTCCCACTTTGGCTGTGCACCCCCACTAGTCCCACTCATTGTGTTGTGGATTTTCTTCACCTCTTGTTGAAAAGATCCCTTGAAAGTCACAAACTTGGCCTGGACATCATCTGAAAAATAAGAGCCACATTAATCTTAGCATAGCCAATTTAATGTGAGTGCATATATGCATTTTGATAATTAATTTTATTTACTTTTTTTTATTGTAAATCACATGGGATTTGTTTTTACTTTATTGATGGACTGTAAAGGACTCACAGTTATTATTATGTTTAATTTTTCAAGAATGTTTATGGAATTGTAGTTTATATACGGAAATCTTTACATTACAAATCACATATACATATATTAGTCTACAATCAATTAATTATATTATTTGTTTTATTTTAATTTAAAGTTTACATAATTTAAATCAAACTTCAGTTCATTAAAATCAAACTTTAAGTGTTTTAAATTATATAATGGTATACTAATATTTTGAATTAATCTTCAGATGTTCTATTATAAACTTAAGGTGTTTTAATTTGAAGTTCTGTTGTTCTTAATGAAACTTTAGTTTTAAATTAAACTTATGTTTTATTTTTATTTGAAGGTGAATAGGTGTAGCCTAGTCAGAATTTCCCCAACTGGGATCTGCATGCGATTCATAGGCTGAGGCTCATCGTGTTTGGGAATCTTTAGCATGATATTGCTTGGGCACCTATGATCTATGTTAAAACAGGGAAATAAAAAAACTTAAGATAAATACCTGCAGTTAAGTTGATTGCTGGTAGATGTGTAATGTCCAGCTATACTGTACTGCTCATGTCCAGGATTCCACAATATTGGAAAATCTCTGCATATTTCTAATAACATATACACATGCTCTGATTTCCAATTAATCTTTCGAGAGGCACATGAAGACATTCTGGAAACCGGGCGTTTGTTTATGTTTACAAAACAGGCATGAGTCTACTACTGCGATGGTCAATAGAAAAACTGAATACCTATTTCGTGCTGTTCATATAATTCTTTAATAGATTTACAGAGTCAAGTAACTACAAGAAATAACTATTTTCATGTGCAAGCAATGATTTGCATGCTCAATATTTTTTTCCTTGGTATATAAAGGACACAGATGATGGCTCATTTGAGCACTCTTCTGAGAGGCAAAATTTGCTATACTTGCTCCCAGCATACTATCCACTTTCCCTCCCAGCAAGATTCGGTCACTTACTACTTGTTCTGGCTAGCAAAATACAAAGCAGGTGGCAAAATCAAGTGACAATCTAGCCAGAATTGCCCAGTGTGCCGCCACCTTAACTTGTATGTATGTGTTGTACATCTGAGATTGTTAAATAGGATTAAAAATGAAAGTTATACATAAGAGAGAAATGGGTATTTATTGAAAAAATTACAGTTTTGCAGCAGTGTTGCCAGATCTGGCTGGGTCCCAGTATTTTGCCCAGGTTATTTATTGTATTTTATCACGATTATATTGCGGTAGTTTGTCCAGGTTAGGTCCCAGTAGTCTGCACAGGTTAGGCATTTTGAAATTAGCCTGACTTTACCTGACCTAACCTAACCTAGAACACAACAGACTACCGGGACCTAACCTGGGCAGAATACTGGGAAATAATTGTGACAACATGCAATAAATGAATTGGAAAACATATTGAGACCCAGCTGGATCTGGCAACACTGCTACAAAATTGCAATTCTTTCACTAAATACCCTAACTTATAACATTCTAAGGTAATTATGGTAATTATCTATTCTATTGCCATTTTATATAACAATGTTTGTACCTTCTTTATACACTAATTTATAACATTCTATGACACTTTTCTCTTAGGGCATTTTCTTCAAAGGGGACATTTTGAAATTACAACAGCAGACTACCGGGACCTAATTGGGCAAACTACTGGGACCTAACCTAAAGTTTCCTTATCTCACCTAACATACTCGGTAATAGTCAAGCATTTGACCATAATTTGTTTTTGACTCGAGGTTTTCAGAATGCAATGTTTTAGAGTGTGTTTTTAATTGATTTATTGTTCACAACCGTTGCAAATAAGTGTTTTATGAGATATCACCCACCCCCCTCCCTAACCCAATCTCCGAAAACACCTCATATTTGCCATATTTGAACTAAATTCGTCTGAAAAACACTACAATGCATTAAATAGAATTAGGTAGACCTAATCTGACCTAACCTAACATAATCAGGACCGTGGCAAAATACCGGGAACTAACTTATCTATGGAGCCTGGATGTAAACACTTGGCAGCCATCTTGAATTGATATTATATTGGAACTGACGGTCCTCTGGTTCTCAATACAAAAGCAGCTGTTGGAACCTGTACCTAATATTAACTGACCATGTTTTATAATTGCTGTTTAATGATGCTCATTTTAAGCCTTAATTTGCCGATTGGGACGAACAGCAAGTACATTAAATATAAGACACACACACACAGGTACACAACAAATACTATTGATGGAACCGTTTCCTAGGAACTAGTTCGGAGATGAGAACCGATTCTAAGATAAATTATCAAGAATAGATAGAACTAGTTCTGGTACCGGTTCCTGCTAGGAATGCCGCATGTGGCCACAATGAATACCAGCGGAAAATTTAATCAATTAATAAGGGTAGATGTATTTAATGCATTTACGACTGAAATAACCAATAAAGAAATGACGTACATGTATTAAGAAATATATTTGACAGAAAAGAATTAATGCGATTGATTATGGACAAACACTTTATTTAACATAACCAAACCTAACCTTACCTTATCTGACCTAACCAAACCAAACTTTACCTTATCTCACATAACCAAACCTAACCTTACCTTATGTGACCTAACCAAACCTTACCTAGCCTTACCTTATCTCGCCTAAACAAACCTAACTTTACCTGACCTGACCTAACCTAACCTAACCTAGACCACAACAGACTATCGGGACCTAACTGAGGCAAACTACAGGGACCTACCTGAACATAGACTATTTTGTATGCTACAGAATATTACAGTAAATATTCAGTAAATGTTTGAATCTACAAATTATGTAAGACTGCTATTGTTACTGTTTCAGATAAGAAATAACACCGTAGTTGGCAGACCTGGCAACAGTAAAAGTGTGGTTGGCAGCCCTGACAACAGTAATAACCAAGTAGTCATATTGGTGGCAGAATAAAGCTGTGTTAGTGATGGAGGTGGAAGGAAGTGACACCATCAATGTTGTCAGAGAAGAGAAGTGTAACAAGTTGGTCTGTCAACATTGTGGTCAAAAGTATAGTCACAAAAGCAGTCTCAATCGCCATTTATTGACTCATACTGGAAAGAAAGTGTTTATATGTGATGAGTGTGGTAAAGAGTTTAGTAGGAAATCTTGCCTTAAGGATCACATACTTATACACACAGGAGAGATGAACTTTGAATGTGATGAGTGTGATAAAAAGTATCTGACAAAGAGTGACCTAAAGAGACACATACTTATACACACAGGAGAGAAGAACTTTGAATGTGAAGAATGTGGTAGAAAGTTTCAGAGAAAGAGTCATCTATTGCAACACATACTTATACACACAGGAGAGAAGAACTTTGAATGTGAAGAATGTGGTAAAAAGTATCAGACAAAGAGTGACCTAAAGAGACACATACTTATACACACAGGAGAGAGGAACTTTGAATGTGAAGAATGTGGTAACACGTTTAATAGGACATCTAACCTTAAGAAACACAAACTTGTACACACAGGAGAGAAGAACTTTGAATGTGAAGAATGTGGTAAAAAGTATCAGACAAAGAGTGACCTAAAGAGACACATACTTATACACACAGGAGAGAAGAACTTTGAATGTGAAGAATGTGGTAGAAAGTTTCAGAGAAAGAGTCATCTATTGCAACACATACTTATACACACAGGAGTGAAGGAATTTGAATGTAATGAATGTGGTAAAAAGTTTATGACAAAAATTAGTTTAAAAAGGCACATACTTATACACACAGGAGTGAAGAACTTTGAATGTGATGAATGTGGTAAAAAGTATCAGACAAAGAGGTATCTACATGATCACATACTTATACACACAGGAGTGAAGGACTTTGAATGTGAAGAATGTGGTAAAAAGTTTGTGACAAAGGGTGACTTAAAGCAACACATACTTAGACACACAGGAGTGAAGGACTTTGAATGTGAAGAATGTGGTAAAAAGTTTGTGACAAAGGGTGACTTAAAGCAACACATACTTAGACACACAGGAGTGAAGGACTTTGAATGTGATGAATGTGGTAAAAAGTTTGGTCTGAAATCTAGCCTTAATAGTCATTTAAAAGTTCATACAGGAGTAAAGGATTTTGAATGTAATGAATGTGGTAAAAAGTTTAGTTGGAAATCTAACCTTAATCAACATATAAAAGTTCATTCAAGAGTATAGGATTTTGAATGTAATGAATGTGATAAAAAGTTTTCTGACAAATCCCAACTCATGTTACACAAAACTGTTCACACATTTGTGCTGTAGCAATATCTTAACCAATGAGGTTAAGAGGTGCGGCCATTGCACACAGGCCACCAGTAAACATTGGGAAGTTTTCAAAACACCTCGGTGACCTACCCTTCCTCAGGAAGGGTAGGTAAGTCTCACCCAGCCTCCACGTGGTAACCTCGGGTGACACCTCCCTTATTTTAATTTATTTTATTGTAAAAGGCTGGAGGTGAAGCTGAAGGGGGAGGAGGTGTGGGAGCATATTAGGTTCCCCACATATAGGTTAGACAAAAATTGTAATGTATATATTTTAACGACATATGTATTTTTAAGTGTTTATGTGTAATTTTCTTTTTTAATACTGTGTTGGTTTTTTAAACTTGACAATGCTGATGGCCAATGTCCCTCCGGGAATGAGCACTGCGTTGGCCTTGCCAGCCACCTGCGGCCCCCCCAATCAGGGGGAAGGACGGCTGCGGCTAGTGGCGGGGAGGAGTCTCTGGTAGTCCCTTTGGGGGGCAGGAAAGGGGAAGAATGCATCAAGGTGGTTGCGATCAATGTGAATGGAATGGTGCATGAAATGAAAAGGAAAGAGATAGTGGAGTGTTGCAGAAAAAGTAGAATAGATGTGTGAGGCATAACAGAGACGCATGTGAAAGGATGGGGGTTGGAAGAGAGTGGGGATGGAGGGAAGAGTGTGTTGTGGGAAGGAATGGAAGGTGTAGTATGGACTGGTATGGATGAAAAGAGTAAAGGGAGAGGAAAAGAAGGTTGTGCAATGTTGGTGTCTGGGAGGGTGTGGAAAGGAATAGAGGGAGTGTTGGAACAGGGAAAACTGGAGACACTTCTACCATGGCCACCCCCTTGGAGGGAGTTCTCGGAGGGAATGAGGCATCAGAGCTATAGATAGATAGACAGTTCACACGTGAAATAAAACACTGAACACAAGCGGTGGCAAACAATGATTGCTCCCCTCCCCCCTAAGCATGATAGGAAAAAAACTGAAAATATCAAGAGGTAGTACATTATATTGTAGGTGTATGGTGACAAGGTGAGTATTCAGTGTTGATTCCACAGTGGTATTAGTTTGTTAGCTTACCAACCAACCACACCTGTAAGGCTTCATTATTTCCCCAAAAAAGCTGAGTATCCACATTCACAAAATGTATCAAACAGTTAGATAATGATGATCACTGCATAGTTTACTCACCAAGTTCATTGAATAATTCCCTCATAAGTCATTTACATGGCTAAGATTTTTTCGTTTGCATACTTACAAACCAATACCAACCACTGTGGAATGGACCCTCAGTGTTGCCTCCATTGGCGTCATGAACAGCTTGAAGACCAGCAGGGTAGGAAGACAAAAGTGACTCAAAAAGCTCTTGTGTTTAACTCCATTCCCTGAAGCACAGCATTGATGTGCTCCTCCATCTTGGTACGACTACATTGAGTTGATAAAGGTTCAGACAACATCCTTTTTTCAACCTCGTCCTTCAAGATAGACCCACCATTTTCATAGATCAGGAGAATTACTGGGCCACTCGTCATTACCAAAGAAGTCAATGTTGTTGTCCTTCAGAAGGTTCTGGCTGGGTTCAAAGCACTTTACATATGGTGCTTCTTTTCACTGTCATTTTCACTGTCATTATAACACAGCAGCACATATGTTGATACCAGCAAAGAAGAATTGAATATACTTTCAGATGATATTACCTTCATATTTCTAGCTAATACAGTATTTGTCCTGCAGGGGGGTGGGGGAGGCTATAATTGTTTACCACCCTTTAATAAATGTGCAACAAAATTAATTAGTAAATGTGTTGTTAAAAAAAAAAAGAAATGATAGTAATGTTTGATGACTGGTTGGTGTCTTAATATTAAATGTATTATTAGAACTGAAATATGATATAATATAATATAATGTGGCCTTGATATATGTTAAAATAACAGCTGCTGTTTGTAGTGACAGGTTGTAGTCAGAAAATTGGAGGTAAATGAGTCCTTCAATTACTGTTATGAAACACCACCTACATGGAAGGAGTTTGTTTTGTGGTGTACTCAGGAGGAATCAGAAGCCACTAATTCTCATATAAGATCACAGGGTCCATAATATTAAATATAAATCGATAGTATATGTAGGACTGAAGCCTGTGTGTGTGTGTGTGTAGAGGTAGTGGTATTTGTGGAGTGGATGTTGCTGATATTGTAAACCCTGAATATACAATGAATAAATCCTTGTATCCACGACTGTCTTCATTTTACACTCAGTTCCTCATTGAAGACCACCAAATGTACAGTCTCCTCCACTCCTGCTTTCACCAGTTCAGCGTTGCCATCATATTCACATGGCATCGTGTGAGCTACCAGTTCCGACTCTCGCATCCGAAACACCTGCCATCAACCCTTACTCTTACTGACAGATGTTTCGGATGCGAGAGGCGGAACAGGTAGCTCACACGATGCCGCGTGTATACGTTGGCAACGCTGAACTGGTGAAAGCGGGAGTGGAGGAGACTGTATGTGTGTTCCCAGGCTTCTGTTATTATTACAATTCTCAGTGATAAAAGGATAGTGTGTGTGTGTGTTCCCAGGTTTGTGTTTTTACAATTTTCACCCTGTGTTAAAAGGTTAGTGTGTGTGTGTGTGTGTTCCCAGGGTTGTGTTATTATACACACAGAGTGATTTACTCACCCTGTGTTAAAAGGATAGTGTGTGTGTGTTTGTTCCCAGGCCTATGGCAGAGATATCAACTATCAACACTCGTCTTAATGCCATACAGTACTTTGCTGAAAACTGTGAACTTTTTTACACTCTCCAGGTATGGTAATGATTTATGGATTAATTTGTCTTTAGTGACATACATACTGTACTTTAAGTCTTTCTTAATGTGCTTGAAATTTGTTAGTGACTTTGGGGCTTTTTTTTTTTTCCAGTTGTGTTGAAAAGCAGACCACCTTTACCCTCAGTTAAGAGGCCTTGCTAGCCTTTCATTCGGTACCATATTGAATGGTGTTGTGTAATTGTTACATAATTATTTTTTCAGTCCATCTTGGGGCATTTTCCTGATATAGACTGGATTTTCTCCATGTGTGTACACTCGTCAGCACTGCCCCGTGTTATAGGAGCTCGCACGTTTTAGGAGATGTGGCACAACTGTGATGATTTGTCGCAAAAAATGCCGGCATGTGGGATGGAGTAACCTCTATACAGTGGTGCATGAAGTGAACTTTGTTGTTTAAAACTTCGAACCACAATGTATCATTTGAGCCCGAATTTGTTTAACTTTAATGTTCTACATTAGAAAGTATTCAGTACTCGTCATTATGTACGGTAATGCATTTTAGCTGTCTACATTTTTGTGATTACGTTCTGTTTCTATCTTATCACCTAATACATGTATGGATCCCCAAATCTGTTGTCAGAAAAAGGGAGGAGCCATAAGCCTCGCACATGGCATGCTGTGATAAGACTACATTTTGCTTCAATATTCATAGAACGAATCACAAGAATAGTAAACATCCATGATATTGTCGATAACTCATTGGAAGAAGCTTCAGTTTCCAGTCATAACTGAAGAGACGAGTTTTCTTCACCTTGCTGGTGGGGCTAGTATATTCATTCTTGCCATCATAACGTAATGAACATAAAACCAGGTAGTTACTGTAGCTGCAATATACACAATGATAATAGTGCATTAATGAATATGCCTCTGTCTCCATAAAAAGTTAATTTTTGTTAATTGTTGTTTGTTAAATGTTTTTGGAAAGATTAGTTTGTTATCCATTTACAGGTTAAAGTATATCCCATATAGAAGTTATGTTAATATTATTCACCCAAATAATTGTAATGAAGTCAGAATTACAAACGTGATCAGCATAGTTGTCATTCACACATCCAACTTATCAATGTTTACTCGTTTATTCAGTTCATGTTATCAATTTTTTAGAATAACTTCTACAATTAGCGTAGTAGGATGGTTAAAAATGGGTAGATAGATATAGATAGATTCTTTTACCTTACAATAAGTAAAAATACATTAAATGTGGCATAGGTTTCTTATTTCTAACTCAAATATATTACCAACATAATCGTGTTTCTTCACTGTTCCTGTGTTTCTTACTACGAATATTGAAGCAAATGTGGTCGCATCTGAGCTTGTATGTGCCAGGCTCACAGCTCCCTCTTTTCTCTGACCTCAAATAAGGCACTGCAGACTAAATGATGAGATACCAACGACACGTCATCACAAAACTGTGGCCAATTATTATGCATTTTATAAATAACTACTTTGTGTAGTACTTGGCGTTGACCGGGTAAAAAATAAGATACCCAATATTTGGAGAACAAAAAGTATGTTGAATTAAGATTCATCATATGCATAAATTGCAAAAACAATCACAAATTTTCCTCCTGAGGGGGTGGTCAAAATTTGTTCCCAGTGGGGATATATATCCAATTTTTTCTGGTAAATCAACACTCCTCACTGGCAAGCTCGCCAGCAGCTAGAAAGAGCAAATAAAAAGTGTTTTATTTGTTTCCTCTAAAACCATCCTTGGGTCACCCTGATCAAGAAAATGTATATAGGTTCGTGGGTCTTGCTTTGATGGTTAGGGCGTGATGAGGTAAGATTACATACTTCTCTCTTTTATTATTATAAAGGTGGCAGATATTAAACACTTATTGCATGGATCAGGTTAAACAAAGTTTAGCCTGTTATGATCCTTTGTGGTTCGAAACATTCAACAACAAAGTTCACATCATGTGCCACTGTATCGAGGTTACTTATTTCACACGTGGATTGTTTCGAGGCAAATCATCACAGTGGTGCCACATCTCCTAAAACGTGCGAGCCCCTGTAACACGGGGCAGTGCTGGCGAGTGTAAAGTCATGGTCTAATGTATTGCAACACCTTCCAATGAGATGGCTTCGAAAAATGATCCGAAACTATAGCTGTTGGTGTGTGCAATTTTGGTTCATAAAATTAACTCAAATAGCTCGCTTTTATTCACCAGGTTGCAGTACATTAGACCATGACTTTACAAGTACCAAAGGAGGTAAGTTTTCTAATAACAGTGTAAATTTATACCGGTAGTCAGTTATTAGCAACAATTTATGGCATAATTGTTTGCACAAACTGTCACAAGAATTAATGTCTGCATACTATCTTTATTTAATAGGCCATTAGTTTCATGAAACCTGTCACTTCTAACCATCACACTGTCACACATACCTCCGTCTTGACTTCTATGAATATATTGTATGTACAGTTGGACATGCTGAAGTGATTGACTTTGCTACACCTTACAGAGTGGAAGTACCAACTGGGACTAAGTGTGAGATAACTCTGAGGGGTGAGAGGATGGAGGAAGTGAAGGAGTTTAAGTACCTGGGTGCAGTTATGTGTAAACATTGAAGTATGGAAGGAAAAATTAGGGAGAGAGCAGTGAAGGGTAGATAGGTCATATGATCATTGGGAAGGATTATGAAGGGTAGAAGTGTGAGTATGGAGGTGAAGAGGGGACTGAGGAACAGTATAATCCTGCCAACACTGACTTATGCATCAGAGACATGGACATGGAGTAAAGCTCATCAGTCTAGGATAGGTGCTGTGGAAATGAGCTACTTGAGAGGAGCATGTGGGGTGTCTAGGTGGGATGGAGAAAGTAATGAGAGTGTGTACGAGAGATGTGGTATGAGTGAGAAGGCAATTGGTATTGAGTGTGGAATAGTTGAGAAAGTAAAGCGTAATACATTGAGATGGTTTGGACATGTAGAGAGAATGCAAGGTGAGGAGTTTGTAAAGAAAGTGTATGGAAGTGAAGTTGTGGGACGTGGTGTGAGAGGCAGACCGCCAGTTAGATGGCAAAACAGAGTGGAAGAGTATGTGAAGGAGAGAAACGTAAGAGGCAGAGGAGGGTTTGAACAAGTAAGGAGGGAGTGTTGTAACAGTGAAAACTGGAGACACTTCTGGTGTGGCCACCCCCTTGGAGGGAGTTCCCGAAGGGAACGAGGCGTCAGAGCTATAGATAGATAGACAGTTGGACACATGAATGGGTGGTACAGCCCAGGTGAAAGATGGTCAATTTCTCCCAAAATCAAGTTCCTTAGTGCCACATAGGAGATGTCAGGTGCAGAAGTCAGTACTGAGGATGGTGTGTGTGTGTGTGTATGTTCCTTAGTGCCAAATAGGAGACATCAGGGGTAGAAGTCAGTATTGAGGATGGTAATAAAAAGCAATTACTGTACCTGATAATAGACATTGGTTACTCAAATGGGACAAGTATCTTTCACCTGGGCTTTACCACCCATTCCTGTGTCCAACTGTACACCACAGGAGTCAGAGGGAACATTCTGTATTCTCCGGTCTATATTTAGCTTAATCCTTGCCCTGGCCAAGCGCCTGGGGCAATAGCCAATCCTTTACCCTAGGACATAAAAGCCAGGCCGCTGCCCTCTGACCTCCTCACTCACCCTTGGACACTGGACACGAGAACACCTTCACTTGGCTTCCCGGCCTTTCACCACACCACACACCAGCTCTGGCGAAGAGGACCGACCGACACACCTGTCCTGTGTTGCCAAACCTACCTCCTATCCTGTGTGACTCCCTGTGCCCGCCCAATAAAGTATATCGTGTATTCTAGTCTGTTAACCCTGAATTACCACAGTACATTACTTTAATCACCACAAGTCTTTGGTATGTGTTATATATATATATATATATATATATATATATATATATATATATATATATGTTCCGACATTGGACATAAGCTTAATCAAGCCCGTTACCGTGGCCCAGGTCAACTGCTGCTCATACACACACGTCACGACTTCCATACTTGTACCCAGCCACAGAGAGAGTAAGTGAGGGTAATTCCCAAATACTGCAGCTGTTATGGTACCAGTGAGGATGTTATGGTACTAGTGAGGGTGTTATGGTACCAGTGAGGGTGTTATGGTACTATTGACGGTGTTATGGTACCATTGAGGGTGTTATGGTACCAGCGAGGGTGTTATGGTACCAGTGAGGGTGTTATGGTACCATTGAGGGTGTTATGGTACCAGTGAGGATGTTATGGTACCAGTGAGGGTGTTATGGTACCATTGAGGGTGTTATGGTACCATTGAGGGTGTTATGGTACCAGTGAGGGTGTTATGGTACCTGTGAGGGTGTTATGGTACCAGTGGGGGTGTTATGGTACCAGTGAGGGTGTTATGGTACCAGTGAGGGTGTTATGGTACCAGTGGGGGTGTTATGGTACCAACGAGGGTGTTTTATGACGTTCAGTGGCCTTATAGTTAGGCGCGGCTTTCACTAGCCCGTCACCGTCATCACCGTCACCGTTAGTGATGTCACGAACGGAGACTGAAGTGGAAATCAAGGGCCCGGGAGCTCCGGCCCATCACGCTGACAGCCACCAGCAAAAGATGAATAATTTCATCTTTTGACGGAGTGACGGCGGCGGTGTTGACCACCATCGATGGTGTTGGATATCTTGGTTATTATGAAAATATGAATATTAAGCAATTGCACACGGAAAAAGATATGAGATCACAGTAGTCATATAAATATTTAAATTTATTTACATAAAGTGTGTGCATTCATGGATTGTGACCACTTTATTATAGATGAGTCTGGAAATGTGACAACACCGCACATTCTTGCGCATCTCGGCTGCGCAGCTCATGTAAACAAAAACACCGTGTAGGCCTACTGGTACACAGGCAGTCCTCCTCATCACTTTACTGGCGAATATATTCCTCACAGCTCCTATTCTATAAGATTTCAACTAAACGATATTACCGATAGAGTCCAGCAGGCCCACGTAGTCGGTAGGGTAATTGCATTTATTAACGACGTAAAGAGGGAACTAAATTTGATTTCCTAAACAGATGAATAAAAGATGAAAATAAATTAAACTAGAAAATGTGTTTTTGTTTTGTATCCTGAAGCCGCATTTAACTATGATTTTAAATTAATTTAAGAGCAGTAACTATAAACTCATCATCCATGTCCATCTTGTTCTAGTACGGGTAGGCAACAACAACACCGTCGCCGTTGACGGTGCTCATCTCCTCCAAAGCGAGCGGTCGTCGTGTTCGTGACGTCACTAACGGTGACGGTGATGACGGTGACGGGCTAGTGGAAGCCGCGCCTTAGTGCCTGAAACTCAAATCGGAAAAGTAAATATTCTCAAGCCCTCATGACACCAGAGAGGATCGATCTCCCTACCGTTAGGTTATGAGTCCAGAACACTAACCACTCGGACACCTTATAGTACGCTTTGTAGTTGTCACTTACTTTTTACTTTCCTTGACAGTTTCCAGCACGGTGCTGAGTGATCTGGTGAAAGTGTTATAAGTGGTGCTACACAAGGATGCCTGTCTAATGAAGGATTCTCCATTGTTATGCCATCAAGAGCTCTCCGTCAACGGTCTCCATGTCTAATGAAGGGAACTGCAGCTGCCATGAGGTCTCCGTTGTTATGCCATCAAGAGCTCTCCGTCAACGATCTCCTCCACGTCACTCCAAAGATATACTCAGAGATCATTGATGACATCATTGGTCAGTACAGAGACTAGAGTCATAATCTTTAGCTTACAGTATAGACGTCATCTGGTCATCAATCGGATACGAAGTTCGCTTGGGTGAAAACAAGCCAAAGCAAGCGAAACTGTTCTGGTCGGACAAAAGAATTCGTAGATCCACCTTGCTGGTCCCTGCTGCCAGCCATTGAAACCAAGACCAACAACGTATCCATCCAAGCTCGCCTCAGACCAGCGTTTCGATAGCTTGCATAAAAGGATAAGGGAACATAACAGTAAATATGGCGGCCATTAAATATATGACAAGTAAGTAAATAGTATTATAATACATGAATTGTAGGTGCAACAGGCTGTAAAATAGAGCGATAGCAGCACAAATAAGGCTTTAAGTATAGCAATGACAGATTAGAACAGATGTAGAGTTCCTATTAGTCTACCATTTCTACTAAAATAGTAGTTGTTAATTATATACATTATTAATTATTATTATTTTATGTTCTTGTATCTAATTTAACTTATATGAGATAATGTGGATTGGCTAGGTGTTGTGTGATCCATTTTTGATAATTATGTAATATTATTAATGTGAAGGGAAGTCTTGTACGTCATTGTAAATCAGTTCTTGCTTGGTAAAACTATAGAATCATGCCAACTTTTTCTGTTTTTAATCAATTTTGAACTATAATAATGGAAAGGCTGGGAAAATAATTAAGGGATTTTGGTTGAGGAAAGGAAATACAAATAATGAAAAAATTGACCAAACTTATACAGGAACGGACTTTGACTTTAACCGGTTCTGACTTAAACACAGTATCACTGTAGGATATAAGAGGTCCACCTTCATGTGTATTTCAAATGTGATTGCAGTAATTTAGTTCATAATAGCACAAACAATATTGCAGCTTTCCAAAGCCCAAAGTCCAGGTATAATGCCCAGGTTAGGCCTGAGTAGTCGGCTATAACTTTGGGGTAAATTTACAGAAGAACTGGGTACACTATAGTGTATATTTTTTAGTAACATTACTCACTATTTTGGACTATTTCAACACATTTTTCAATTCATATATGGTGTTTCTATCGGAGATGCCCCGTTTTACAAACTTATTATAATTTGGAAATTAGTCTGACCTGACCTAACCTAGACCACAGTAGAATACCGGGACCTAACCTGGGTAAACAAATGGGATATAACTGGTGTAAACTATCATAAAGTGACTGGGGCAAATTTCTGGGATCTAGCCGGATGTGGTAACACTGTGCGATCCTAGCCAAAAACCCAGTTATTGTGTATTAATAACAACTTTGGTGTTCTGGTAAGTTGCCTGGTTAGGTACACGTAATCTGTATCGGTCTTGATTTGATTAGTAGGTTAGGTCCGGGCAAAAAAAAAAGAAAGTCATTGCTCACAATTTGAAAAATAAAATTAATACGAGAAAAGGTGATAAAGAGGGGGACTACCAGCATGAGGGGTGAAAAGAATACAGGTAAAGCTGAAGACAGAAAATTAATTGTCTCGGCTCCATTATTTGTTGCTTAATATCCAAAGGATAATAATTATAATCAGTATCTCTCTACGGGGGTGAACAACAGACAGTGTCTTTGTTTAATAGATCGATCAAATGCAATATAATGAAGCACATATTCTAAATGTTTTTAATTTCTTTTCAACTACTCATCCTTATCTGTCCTATACACGACCGATGCCCTATCCATATGGCGAGGAAAGTTCAAAAATGGTTTACTGCTCATGATTATTTGCAGGTGATAGATTTGTCTATTTAAGACTGCGATATGAACCCTATAGAAAATCTATGAGGTTATATCGTTAACACGTGGGAGCCAGAACGACAGAGAACCACAGCAGATTTGCTACGTCACACCAGAACACAGTGGGAGATTTTTCGGGGAAAACCATATATATTATACAGTGAGGAGGCATGGTGCCTCAATGCCCAAGCAACTGCAGGCTGTCATTGAGAAGGAGGGTGGTTGAACACGATACTAGCAACAAATTGATGAGTAATAAAATGAAATATGTAATCTACAGTATTTCAAGCCTTAATATCTTCATAGAAGTGTATATAAATAGTGTATATACTGTATATCATCGTGGCTAAGGGTCTAAAGCAATACATATATTGGTGCTTATAATAATAATAAGAAAACAAAACAAACATTACACATGCTTAATGCAAACGTGAGGTTGAAGTATAAACTTTAGGTTATAATAAGTTAACAGTTATTATAATTGTGGTTATTATAATTACAGTGTGGTGCCTACAGACCCAGTTGGATTATGGGTTTGAATGCTTCGTGACGAGGACTTGTGGAGCTTTCACCTAAACTGACAAAGTCATATAAACAATAACCAATAAATGTCTGATTTCAATGTTTCCCTATTTTAATTAGTAATAACAATAGTTGTGACACAATATCCTCTAAATGTTGTGATTGGTTCACTAACACTGGGCGTCTGAATGGCTGGCCTAGATGTTGACCTCAGATAAATAAATAAAGGTAATAAATATATTCGTCATATATAACTGATTGTATTTGCATACCAGATATCACTATTATTATTTCTATTGTGGTCTTGTTTGCGCATTAACAGATTATGCAGCAACACACAGAATGATGGTAGTGGTGGTGGTAAGATGGAGAGTAAAGGAATGGTGGGATGGAGGGAGAGGAAACAGTGAATTGAATAAGGGAGGATGGGGTGAGGAAGAACAGATGGAGTAGTAATTGGGTAATTAACGTCTTACACTATAACTATTATCCTTTGGTAACCAGTTACACAATAAACGTTTCTTAGAAAATGTCATGAATGATACAGGATAAAAATAAAGGATTTACCTGAAATGTAACTTAACACTGGGTAGGTGGTGCATCACTTGATATATTAGTCATAAAAAACTGGTGTCGTGTTAATTATATTAGGTAAAATCTGTATTCATTTCAAATAATAAAGAATATCCCATGGAATGCAGCATCAGAGTTGGATTTAGATTACAGAAGAAAACATTTAGCTACTTGATCCAATAATTCTCTCCATCTCGATCACTGGTGAAGCTTTACCCCCCTCTCCCCACTCCAACCCCTCCTCTCCTACCACCTTCAAGTGAGTGGTTCACATCCATGATCACAAGTGGTTCGGGATTCAAATTTCTGGATGGCTCAACATTGGTAACGCTACCCCCCCTATATAACTCCGCCCACATTTCTCCCCTCCCCCCTCCACCTGTCAGTGATACCATATCCGTTGAGGCCCACACCAAGGCAAGGGTGGAAGAAGTGTGGACCATTGATCAGTCCGGAGCTGTACTTTGAGGCAGAGTCATGTTCACTACAGAGGGAGAGTGTTGACGATCCGTATAATTTTTGAGCACACACACACATACACTCCTGCCACATCTACGATCTCTCGATACTGCGTGGCCCAGTCGGAACTGTAACTGACTGTACATATGCTATTTTCACTGCACAATTTCTATGCTTATATGTCATTTCTCGAAAACCTTTACTTAGAACATTCAAGAAACACTCGGTGAGAAGCGACAGCTTTTGTTGACAAGTGTACACATGAAAACACACCTTCTTTTAATTTTTGTCGGCTCATCTCCCAGATTTCCTTAATTCCTTTTGTAATCTCCTAATTGTTCTCTCTCTCTCTCTCTCTCTCTCTCTCTCTCTCTCTCTCTCTCTCTCTCTCTCTCTCTCTCTCTCTCTCTATATATATATATATATATATATATATATATATATATATATATATATATATATATATATATATATATATATATATATATATATATATATTCTTTCAAACAGACGTTGTTGAAGGCTATGGCACATTCAGCATTATATATTTTCTTCTCGGTGTTTACTAATTGGCGTATTATCTTCCGGAGGTGTTCAGGAAGGTTGCTCAATAATTTTCCATATCGCGACGTTTCAGATCTTACTAGAGTGACAGATATGAATGTTTCGAATATTTTAACTTGTGAATCGGGATTCAAATTTCTGACTGGCCCAACATTGGCAATGACAGGGGAGAAACGCGGGAGTGGAGCCAACTGTACGGTACAGGGTGGAATGGTATATAGGAGGGCATGTATTTAGTCTGCATGTTGTAAGTTTTTGTAATGATTGCTGCATACTGAGTCATGACACACCGGGCATAACGAGGGAGTCTGTTTCGCAGTATCCAATAAATTCATCCACAACATATGGCCTTCTTAAAATAAAAGCTTAACCCACATTCTTTTAGCTTTGTAAATTATTATTATTTATCTATTCCTCATCATTTTTTTATTTGACTTCTTTTTAGAAATACTGTATGAATGAAATATATAGTGACTCACCAGTGCCTTTAACCCCAAAGAGAAAACTCTAATAATAATGTCTGTACTTAATCACAAACTTTTGTCCAAGGTTGTAGAGTCGTGGTCAATAATAATCATCCACATATGGGTATCTCAAACAATTTACTGTCTAATGTTCTCATGTTCACATAATTATGATGTTATTATTTAAAGTAGTGTATAGCTACTCGTTGTAAATTAAAAGATGGTAGTTAACGTGTGTGTGTGTGTGTGTTATTGTTTTAAGTAGTGTGTAGCTGCTTGTATTAAATTAAAAGATGGTAGTTAACCTATTTATTGAAAAGTTTATCAGCTACGGAACAGAGGGAAGCTGTCAAAATAACTCAAATAACCAGGGTAAAAAAGATTGAATTGTTGTGTACCTTTGGCAGATCAATTTGATTTTTTGACTGGTTAAAATGTTAGTAATAAGGAGTGGAGATAGAAAAATTCAGACAGGTAGAGGATCAGGGCTGGTTGAAAACAAACAGGAAAAGAGGAGATGGGGTTACTCCTAGATTCCAGTGAACAATGATTATGTAAGATCTTAAATCGATGACCACGTGTTATGTAATGGGTTGGCAACACTGAATAATTATATCACTAGGGGAAATTTTAAGTAATGGGTTGGCCAAGGTTTAAAGAATACAAGGTTAACCCGCTCGTGGGAACTGCGCATGGTCGTGACGTCACTTGGTATTCGGGGGTTGGGATGAAGGGGGATTAGGGGGGTGCAGGAATAGGGGGACAGGCTTTCTACCCCCCCAAGCCTATTCCCGCACCCCCCCCCCCCCCAAGCCTGTCCCCTACTCCTGCAACCCCCCAAAATCCCCCGTTCAAATGTCACACATTTAAGGAAGTGTAGGAATAGGGGGACAGGCTTGGGGGGTTTTGGGGGTGCAGGAATAGGGGGACAGGCTTTCTACCCAACCCAAGCCTGTCCCCATATTCCCGCACCCCCCCAAGCCTGTCCCCTACTCCCACACCCCCTTAATTAAATGTCTAAATTACTGCTAAACTAAAAAAAAAAAAAATCACATCAATAGAGTATTTTCTTTTCAGAATTAATAAAGCAGGCATTTGCCAAATTTTCGGGTAAAAAATTCCGGACACCCAACTCCCTGTAGCCAAGTTTGAGAGACCCTAGAAGTTACCAGACTTACAGTGTTCTTCTTTAGTTGTTCGTTTTCTCTATAGAATATCTAGGCCTATTAATTAACAATAATATACTATATCCACGATATTCTCCATAGTACAGTACCTACTGGATTAACTTTGCATACCTCCTCTTCATACTTTTGGAAGATTTTATATCTCTGTTGAGCACACGAATTCTAAAAAACATTCTATCATCGAACACTTGGCCATGTCAGCGCGTAGTGAGAGAGCTCCAGTGATGTGAAGGCAGGTGAGGTTGAGAATAGAGTGACCTGACTTCATCCCCTGGACCCTTACTCGATTCAGCCGTGACACGTCATGCGCGGACTGGACCATTTTAAGGCCTACGCGGGTTAACCTTGTATTCTTTAAACCTTGGGGTTGGCTACACTGAATATATCACTAGGGGAATATGCTGACCTGGCCATTGAACATTTTCCAGTATTTTATAAGGTCAGCGCCAAGAAGTCTACCCTGGACGGAATATAAATCCAAAGCCCACAATCGTTGGCTGTATGAAAAGTGGTCCATCCCCTCAATGTGTCTAGTCCATTTTCTTTGTACAGACTCAAGCAGGTATTCCACACGCATGACTCTAGGAGGGGACGGATATGGGTGGGTAGTTGAGGTGGAAGTTTTGGTGTTGGTAAATCTGGAGCAACTGAATCCTCCTAACTATTCCAAGCAACATTATTTTTCCCCTTATGGTTCTGTTTCCTGGCATACTTTGGAGGAATCAAGGCACTCCTATGTACTAAAAAAGAATTATATACGACCTTAACAATGTAAGCATGAAACTGCGTGTTCTACACAAGGTGCTAAGCAAGAGATTCGCCGACAGACCAGAAGCCTTATTGACAATAGTTCTAGGGACACTTCATAGGCAATCTGAGAGTTGACAAAATAATTTTTAAAACAATGATTGGCAGATTTATCGGAATGACGGCCATAAAAGATTCTTAAGTGTTCTTATAGAACTGCCAGGCTAACTTTGTCACGCTTAAGATTATTGGGAGGTTAGCGGGGGAATGGATGAAAGGGGGTACTGTATAGTCGACAGCATAAATTCGCGTCCATTCCATGTTTTTAATAATGCTAATATGACCAGAGAATTGCATTCTGAACCAGTTTTTTTTTTTCTAACAACATACGTAATTTACCATATGAGAACTTGGTCTATATCTGTGTCATATCTGCATTAAAATTGTATCACATCACTCTAGATGATACATACATACATACATACATTATACATAATATATACATTACATACATTACATTATACATACATACATACATACATTATACATACGCAGGTGGAAATGAAGCGAACTTATGCTGCCGACAGTACACAGAAATCAATGAGAGGATCTAAAATAAGCCAGAAGTCTAGCCACCATAGTGTAAACAGATGAATGAAGAAATTCATAATCCCAGTCAAAGCTGTTTAAATGATTATCAATAACATTCATTATATTTACCTCTAAACCGGGCACTCCTATCCCAATGTCTTCCAACATAAAATGGTAGTCAAACAAGCTGGGGATGGTACGGTAATCTCTGACAACAGTGAAAGAAAACTATATACAGTGTCCCGAACACGACTCGAACACTGAACTACAGGAACTGCATCCACGCACTGTACCACACGTTATTAACCAGTGGCAGGGTTGCTATTTGGTATATTTCATTACCAAATCAGGCCCAATTTGGTAATGAAAAATCAGTTTGTAATAAATAATTATACCGCCCCGAAGGGGGAGGTATATTGTCTTCAGTGCTGGATATTTATTTATTTATCTGTTCGTGTGTCTGTTAATAGTCTAGCATCCACATTTTTAGCCGTATGATGTTCATTTGCTTTCTATTGATAGATATTCATCATAAAACAAAATGATTAACTTATGGGCAAAATCGGTCGAAGGTCAAGGTCACAAAAAAATAAAGATAGCAAAGGGCGAGTGGTCGCTGGGGCGGTATTGCCATCGAATTCTGTCTTGTTATGATTTGGTATTGTACCCAAATAGTATACAGTATTACTCTAGTTTTAGTAATTTGGTAATGAAAAGTGCAGTTTTGTAATAAAAATTGAAGTATTTGGTAATCACCCTCATACCATAATTACAACAACCCATCACCACCACCATCCACACCATGACCCACACCATCACCACCACAACCCATCACCCACACCATCACCACCACCATCACCACCACCATCACCCACACCATCACCATCACCCACACCATGACCCACACCATCACCACCACAACCCATCACCACCACCATCACCACACCATCACCCACACCATCACCACCACAACCCATCACCACCACCATCACCACCACCCTCATACCATCATTACCACCATCACCATCATCACCACCACCACCACCATCATCACCACACCATCACCACCACCATCACCACCACCACCACCACCACCACCATCACCATCACCACCACCACCACCCTCATACCATCATTACCACCACCACAACCTATCACCCACACCACCACCATCACCACCACCACCACCACCCTCACCATCACCACCACCATCACCATCACCACCACCACCACCCTCATACCATCATTACCACCACCACCACCATCACCATCACCACCACCACCACCCTCATACCATCATTTCCACCACCACAACCCATCACCCACACCACCACCATCACCACCACCACCTTCATACCACCACCATCACCATCATTATTATCATGGTAATGACGTGGTATGGTGGAGCACAGATGTTCGTTATCCTTGGTTCTCAATGAATGTGTAAAGTCAAGTTGTATAGATATATATAATTTCTAAATGTCGAGGCATCACCTTAAACCTTTTCCTTGGTGTATGTGTGTGTGTATGTATGTATGTATGTATGTATGTATGTATGCTGGTAAATTAGAGCAACTTGATTTCCTCCAAACTGTGCCAGGTAACACGACCGGATTAACAAAAATAATGGTCATCTATCTGCACGTTTCTTGCATGGAATAGTTTGGAGCAGCTGATTCTTCCTAACAATTCCAGGCAACAACAGGCCAACAATAATATTTTTGTTCCTGTGTTCCTGTTTGTTTCCTGGCATACTGTGGAGGAATCAACTTACTCCACTGTACCAAAAGTGTAGCCTACTACTATACCCCCTTAAGTCATTCATCGATCCAATCCAATCCAACCCACAGACACGATCAAAATGTTAATTAAATGAATAAAGTAATGAACTAATTTAGCCCTCACAGGCCCTCAAACATAATTCATCCATTTATTTATACACATATACATAAAGTCACCTGTATATAGATATATATCCTCGATCCCTGGTGTACCATAACAGATGGTAAAAAAAAAAAAAAACGAACTCACACACGCATGGGAAAATTTTAATATTCACTTACTTTATTTACCCTCAGACATCTGGATGGTCAACTGCTGTTCAGAATATTAAGAAGGTGAATGTTTTGCCCTTGACATTTTCAGATCTTTTGATTATTCTGTAGGCGTGCGTGAGTGGCTTAATTTAAATCAAAATTACTTCCCTCCAAACAAATACCTTCCTTTGCCTCTACTCCTTATATAATCTCATTAGTGACGTGGGTTGAATACTATAGTAGTGTAATTAAGAGGATAGTATGTCTACATTTGGTACTGTACAGCCACAATCAAATAACCACCAACACTTTATTTCCATCGTGCTAATAAATCAGTATCATATTAAAATATAATCACACAACACCTTTTACGTCAACTCAACCCACTCAATTGTTTTTAAGAGTTGCTGTAAAATCATACACGTGTTGTTCTTTATTACCAAGATATGTACAAAATAGAAATACTATAGCTATAAGGGTAGGATGAGACGTTGTGCGTATGTGTGTGTAGAGGCGACGCATCTTACTATATTATTCTATTTCGTTTGAAGTGTGTCTGTTTCATGTGTCCGTAACTGTACATTAGAGCGTTTTGATCCCTCCAATGTATAGCCAATGTCAGAAAACAGGACCAGAAGGTGAAAAAAACAAAAATAATGGTGGCCTGCTGTTGCTTGGAATTGTGTGTTTGTAGCTTAAGTTGATGGTATCATAAACTTGCTCCAGATTTACCAGCAGGGTTTTAACAGTCTAGCGTCCACAGGTTTAGCCGTTTATCTATTGATAGATATTCATCAAAACACAATATGATTAACTTTTGGGCAAAGTCGCTCTAATGTACACCCGTGATACATAATTTCTGACCAGGGTGTGAGGAGCAGAACGCTTCGAATCGCCTGGTATTGTTAATTTCCCCACCCAGTACACCTATAGAGGCTGAGTTCGAATGCAGGGTATGTGAGTGTGTGTGTGTGTGTGTGGTGCCTGCCGTTCGTCTCTGGTCAGTGTGTGTACTACCCTCTTATTAATTTCTTTTGAACCTTTGAAATATGCTAATGAGTCCCGGCCCTCTTTGCCATCCCCCTCAAGAATTATAATTAGGCTACAATAAATTTTCTGAATAGTGTCAAAGGCTTCATTCAGTGAAGAGTTCTTGAATACCTTGAATAGAATACTATCCTTAGTGAAATTGGATGACCGCAGGTGTTTATTGACACACATAAACACCTTCTGGTATGGTATGTACTATATCTGTAGCCTACAGTATATAAACCAAATGACCATAAGCTCTGAGGCAGATTTCAGTTGGTGAGATCTCCCTTTCGTACTCTAGCTTCCCTTAACTCACACTCCTCCTACTGCCACTACGACCAAAACCAACACCACAAACAAAGCGAGATCTACACTTCAGAAGTTGAGTGTCTCTCCGTCCATCCATCCAGTCAGTCAACTAGCCAACCATGAGGCCCTCTCTCTTCATCCTGGCCTTCCTGGTGAGTTCGTTACCAAACCAAAAAAACGGGTAAATATTGAATGAATTACCGTTATTGCTTGCGTACGGTTTTTCTATCTTCATTACCCACTTTTTTAAATTTAGATAATTCTAAGACAATTTTTTTCTATGGCATTTCCTCCGCAAATGCCCCATTTTCAAGATATTCAAATGGGACATTTTGAAATTAACCTGACCTTACCTAACTTTACCTAGACCACAGCAGACCACCGGGAACTAACCTGGGCAAACTACCGGGACCTAACGTGCTCAAATTACCGGGAAATAACTGTGCAAAAGTACAGGAAATGACCTGGGCAAAATACTGGGACCTAGCCGGATCTGGCAACACTGCTACAAAACGGTAAATCGTTCAATAAAATTAATACCCTCATGGACCTCCCAAATATTCTGACTTCATCACGTGGTGCCTTAACTAACTAATACAAACAAGGAATACCAAATTAACATCACCTTCATTATCCCCTACTGAATTTAATGGTCACTAAACATCTATATGTGTGTGTGTGTGTGTGTGTGTGTGTGTAGACTGAGATAAGGGATGAATTGAGATTTTGTTACATCATTATGGTTATTAGAGAGAGAGAGAGAGAGAGAGAGAGAGGATAAGTCTTAGTCGTGTTATAAACGGATAAACGACCAATAAAATTATAAGCTTTCTGTTTTAATGTTATAATTACTGTTGATACTATATATTCATTTTTAAGTGTTTTAGTATCAATACCACCGTTATTACTGTTATAAATCCCTTTTTTACCGTTATTATTACCGTTATCGCGCTCTTCTATCTTGTGTTACTGTTAGTATTACCATTATTACTCTATGCCACTGTTTGAGAGTCTATATACTACCGTTTGTTGATATGCATTTCCCCGTTGATCAAATTTAATCATTATTACCGTTCTTTTTCTACTTTTATCATAATTATAACCGTTGCCTGTTTGTTCCAGGGTGTGTGGTGTTACAGTCAAGTCGCCGTAACAGCAGAACATCCTCCCATTGAGTAAGTTTATTATTATTATTATTATTATACGAATGAGTCAGGAGGTCTACAGATTCCTCCAAACAGACTCAGTGCTAGAATACAGAGCTTTATTTGTATGCTGAGTGGGGTACTATAGTGACACACACACACACACAGATAAACACCCACACTCACACACACATTACATATAAATACACACACACACCATAGATAAACACCCACACTCACACACACATTACATATAAATACACACACACACACCATAGATAAACACCCACACTCACACACACATTACATATAAATACACACACACACACCATAGATAAACACCCACACTCACACACACATTACATATAAATACACACACACTCCATAGATAAACACCCACACTCACACACACATTACATATAAATACACACACACACCATAGATAAATATATACACCCTCACACACACATTACATATAAATACACACACACACCATAGATAAATATATACACACTCACACACACATTACATATAAATACACACACACACACCATAGATAAACACCCACACTCACACACACATTACATATAAATACACACACACACCATAGATAAATATATACACACTCACACACACATTACATATAAATACACACACACACCATAGATAAACACCCACACTCACACACACATTACATATAAATACACACACACACCATAGATAAATATATACACACTCACACACACATTACATATAAATACACACACACACACACCATAGATAAATAAATACACACTCACACACACATTACATATAAATACACACACACACCATAGATAAATACACACTCACTCACAGATCCCTTCTTCCACCATCTCTGCCTCCACCACGCCGTGCTTTACGTCACCAGAATAAAATCAAACCCATCAGATCCCGTACTGATCGCTATAAGAACAGCGCAATCCCCACTATCGTTAAACACCTCAATAGTTAATTCTATAGTTAAAACTATATCAGACAAATAAATTTCTTGGCGTATTATTACACACACACACCCTAGACACCACCACAAATCTTAACCTACTTTAGGACAGTCACACACACTGTACTTATCCAGGATTTATTCTGACCTCACCTCACTAAATCCAATTTCCTTCACACCTCAAGGCCAATCTGACCCCTACAGCTCCACCCATATATGTACTGTATTTGTATTTGTGTGTATATGGATGTATATTTGTGTGTATATTTGTATATGGATGTATATGTACAATAAATATATGTAAATTTGTTTGTATGAACGCAGGTATACATGTATAAGTCTGTATAAATTAATGTGTATATGTATGCATGTATGTATGTGTGTGTGTGTATGTGTATATGTATGTGTATATGTATGTATATGTTTATATATATATGCATATATATATATGTATGTATTTGTGTGTGTATGTGTACATGTTTGTATATGTGTATGTGTACATATATGTATATGTGGGTATGTATTTGTATATTTATATATTTTAAACCCTCTGTGTATTCCCTCTACGTATATGTATGAATTCCTTTTTTTTTTCATATGTTTCTTTTAATTGTCTTTTTTTTTTTCTGCTTTCACTTGTGTTCATTCCCATTTTTATCATTAGTTTTTTAGTGTAACATGTACATTTTCAGCCTCCCAGCTGCTACTATTTAATAAACCGATTATTATTATTATTATTATTATTATTATTAAATATAAATACACACACACACCTATATAAATACACCCCCACTCACTCACACACACACACCACATATATATACACACACTCACACACACACCACACATATATATATATATATATATATACGCACACTAACACACACACCATAGATACACACACACACAAACTACTTACACTTTCTACCTTCCCTTCCCTTTCATCAGACCGAAGGACGGAGGAATTCACATCGACCCCAAACTGCTGGAACACGGAGTGAACGAAAGACAAAGTAAGAAAATGAAGGATCGGATGTATCCTGTGCTCTGTATTATATATTATAGTGTTGTGCTATGCTGTATATAATTTATGCCTTATGTATATTATGTTGTTATGATGGCATGTTAAGTCATGTTGCAACATAATTTACTGTTCCGTTTTGTTATGTTCTGTTACCTTTATGTGACTGTAATCTGTTACACTGTTACACACACGTTCTGCTACTTTTTAGCTCCGGCCTAAGCCGAGAGCTCTAGGTTTTATCCGAATTATTGTTCTTGTTCTTGTTTTTGTTCTTGTTCTTCTTGGGGCGACCACTTCATAAAAGGGGTTCAACCAATATTTAAGAGGTTCGAGGTTCAACCGAGAGGGGGTTCATTCTTGTTTCACTTGAATCATTAAGAGCCGGAGCTTTTGAAGGGTTTTCCTTCATGTCTTGTTCTTCCATGTTGTCCTATATACCACTTCGTACTGTGAGGAACATGTTATAAATTAGTGGAAAGATTGGCACAGTTTTATACATATTTAAAAAATCTCAATTAACAGAACAATCCTACCTCTCTCTCTCTCTCTCTCTCTCTCTCTCTCTCTCTCTCTCTCTCTCTCTCTCTCTCTCTCTCTCTCTCTCTCTCAAGGATATCGCGAGATTGGAACGAGTGCAAGCCAGGGCAACCAAACTTATACCCACTCTTAGACACACGAGCTATAAAGATCGGTTGGTAGAACTCAACCTGTTCTCTTTGGAAACTCGGAGACTGCGTGGTCAGCTTATCGAAGTGTTTAAAATACTACGAGGCTTTGACAATGTAGACTACAGGGACATTTTCCAACTCAGTGAGGGAACAACCAGGAATCATGGCTACAAACTTGAACTGAAGAGATACAACCGTGATCTGTGCGGTAAATACTTTACATACAGCATCTGCGGTACTTGGAACGCGCTTCCTGCTGATGTAGTCAACAGCAACTCTGTGGATCAGTTCAAGTCCAGATTAGACAAAGTCTTAAATCACCGTCTAGGTGTTTAAGCCGTTGTGTGAGTGTTCTTTGATGGTTTCACATGACACATTCGAGGACGGTCACCTACTTGCACAACTAAACCCACAGGTACCCTCTTTGTATGGATCGTAAGGTTCCCTAGGATACTTCTTTTCCTTGTAACTCCTTGTAACTCTCTCTCTCTCTCTCTCTCTGTGTGTGTGCATGTGTGTATATTATGTGCGCTATTTTGTGTCATTCACGCATGTATAGATGTGTGTTCTATACTATATACAACATAATTATATTTTTCACACCATTCATCAATCCACTGCCTTTTAACTTCATCAACAAAATTACTCATTCTCGACCCTACATGTTCTCCTCCTCCATTCTCTACCCTCCATGTCCTCCTCCTCCTTCATTCTCGACCCTCCATGTCCTCCTCCTCCTCCTCCATTCTCTACCCTCCATGTCCTCCTCCTCCTCCATTCTCTACCCTCCATGTCCTCCTCCTCTTCCATTATCGACCCTCCATGTCCTCCTTCAGGCATAGACGCCCCACCTCAACGCAGGGCTTACCGCATCTTTCCCGGCGACGTGTACTCTATGGTCCCTTCAAAAACCAGCGGAAGGGCCAAGTTCAAGTGGGCTTTTAAGGTGAGTGAGTATCCAGAAATTCCAAATCATAAAACTATAATTAATTACCTTTTTAATTAATTCTACCCTCTATATTATCATGGACTTCATAGTAATACCCCAAAAGGACCCTGTGATCGTGTATAGAAAATGGAGGCTTCTGATTCCACCTAACCATGCATGCCAGGAAACAATAAGCTCCCTTCATTATAATAGGTTGTGTTTCGTGGCAATATTAAAATGAAGAACTAAGTTACCTCCAATTTTCTGACTACAACACAAGCAAGGTCCCTTCATTTTTGTGTAAGTAATTCTTCTTCTTTTCCACGTACTACACAGGCCAAGGGAGACTGTGAAGTGATCAGCTTGACTTGTGGGACCAACTTCTTCTCAAGCCCAAAGGAATGTATGGACACAATGAAGTTTACATTCAAAGAGGGAGGAACCACACAAAAGTATATCCTAGTGTTTTTCAGACACGTGCATTTTTTTCTGTCCTTCATTATTAATTTTCTTGTAGTCCTCATCATATTTATTGTAAACACACACACACATTACTTTTCAGTCACATACATTTTTTTCTTTCCTTCATTATTAATTGTATTTTAATCCTCATCATATTTAATGTACACACACACACACACACACACACACATTACTTTTAATCCTCATATGTTTTAAATATTATAAATGCTTAGCGTAGTGGCAATATCGTAACCAATGAGGTTTAGTGGTGCGGCCACTGTGTGCAAGCTACCATCAGCAATTGGGAAATTTTCAAAACACTTCGGTGACGTACCCTTCCCCAGGAAGGGTAAGTAAGTCTCACCCCGCCTCCACACGGTAACCTCGGGTGACACCTCCCTGATGTTAGTTTTATTTTATTGTAACTCGGAGGTGAAGCTAAAGGGGGAGGCGGTGTGGGGGCAGATTAGGTTCCCCACATATAGGTTTTAAATTTTATTTGTATTGTATTATTTTAATGACATCTATATTTTAAGTGTTTATGTGTAATTTTCTTTTTATTGTTTGTAATATTGTGGTGATTTTTTTAGATTTTGACAATGTTGATGGCCCGTGTCCCTCCGGGAATGAGCGCTGCGTTGGCCTTGCCAGCCACTAGCGGTCCCCCAATGGGGGGAAGGACGGCTGCGGCTAGTGGCGGGGAGTGGGTCTCCGGTCTGTCCTGTAGGGGACAGGGGAGGGGAAGAATGCTTGAAAGTGGTTGGTTGGGATTAATGTAAATGGAATGACGAATGAAGTGAAAAGGAGAGAGATAGTGGAGTGTCCTAGGAGGAGTAGGATAGATGTGTGTGGTATAACTGAAACGCATTTGAAAGAATGGGTGTTGGAAGAGAGTGGGGATGGAGGGAAGAGTGTGTTATGGGAAGGAATGGAAGGAGGCATAGTATGGACAGGTATGGATGAAAAGAGTAAAGGGAGAGGAAAAGAAGGATGTGCATTGTTGGTGTCTGGGAGGGTGTGGAAAGGAATAGATGGGCATGGAAGGAAGGGAGCAAGAATAGTATGGATGACTGGTAAGATTGAAATTGAAAAGTATGCATGGGTCTGCGCATATGCTCCGGTAAATGCGCAGACCAAAGTAGGAAAGGAGAAAATGAAAGAGTTTTGGAATGAATTGATTGACTGCCTGAGGAAGTTTGAGAGTGGGAAGAGGATAGTGATGATAGGAGACATGAATAGGAAATGAGAGAAGAGGAAATGTAGTAGGCAAGTGAGGTGTGAATGGAATAAATGAGAATGGTGAGTGCCTGGTGGATCTGTGTGCCGAGGCGGGGTTGTTCCTCGCCAACACCTGCTTCGAGCACAAATTGATCCACAGGTACACGTGGAAGAGGAGAGATGAAAGGGGTGAGCAGATGAGTCTGATAGATTACATAGCTGTTGATGAAAGGTTGAGAAAAGATGTGATGGATGTAAGAGTGGTGAGAGGCATGTTCCAGTGCTCTGACCATTATGCGGTGTAGGCAAGTATTAGAGTCCGGGCAAAGTGGGAGTATGGAAAGAAGGATAGAGGGGGGAACGAAAGGGAGGTAGCAAGTGGAATATTGAATGATAGTGAGTACAAAGAGGTATATAAGAGGAGGGTGGGTGAGGTGCTTGAGGATGCAAGGTTGAATATAGGGGAGGGAGTGGGAGTGAATGAGATGTATAAAGTGTTTAAGGAAATAGTAATGAGAACAGTAACAGAGGTAGTGGGGTATAAGAAGAAGAGGGGCAAGAAAGGGAGTGCATGGTGGACCGAGGAAGTGAAAAATTCAATAGCGATGAAAAGGCATTTAGGAGAACACTACAGAGGAATGTGGAAGAGAGAATACAATGTTTGTAAGATGCAAGTGAAGAGGTTGGTGAGTGAGAGTAAAAAGAGAGTGGATGAGGAGTTTGGTAGGAAATTGAGTGAGAAGTTTAGGGAAAATAAGAAACTGTTCTGGAAGGAGGATAAAAGAGAAAGAGGAGAAGGAATGTCTGGTAGTGTGAGAATGAAGAAAGAGGATGGAGTTACTGTGAGTGGAAGTGAGGAAGTTAAAGAAGTGTGGAAGAAGCATTTGATGAATGAAGGGATGGGAGGGGAGGCGGTGGTGACATGCATGGGGATGGAGGCAGATGGTAGATGACAGGATGTACAGGGAGAATTAGGAAGGGAAGAGATTAGGAAAACAATAGGAAAGTTGATGATGGGAAAGGCACCAGGGGTGAATGGGATAACTGCTGACATGTTAAAGTATGCGGGGGAGGTAGTGGTGGAGTGGATGTTGCTTATATGTATGTACATTGGCTTGGAGGCAGAGAGAGGTGGCAGAGGATTGGAGGAGGGCTATAATTGTACCCTTGTATAAGGAGAAGGGGAGTAGGGAGGAGTGTGGTAGCTATAGGGGAATAAGCCTTCTTAGTGTATCAGGGAAGGTGTATGGGAAGGTTCAAACTGAAAGACTGAAGGAAGTAACAGAACGTAAAGTTAGTGAGGAACTGGGAGGGTTCAGAAAGGGTAGAGGATGTGTGGATCAGATATTTGCATTAAAAACAATAGTGGAGAAATAAATTGGGAAGGGTAGGAAATTGTATGCTGCCTTCATGGACTTGGAGAAAGTATACGACAGGGTAGATAGGAGAGCTATGTCAGAGGTGTTGAGAGTATATGGTATTGAGGGATCTCTGCTGAAAGGCATTGAGGCTTTTTATGCAGATGCAAAAGCATGTGTGCGGGTAGAGGGTGATCTGAGTGAGAGTTTTAATATTAGTGTAGGGCTGAGACAGGGATGTGTTATGTCACCATGGTTGTTTAATATATATATGGATAGTTGTATGAGAGAGATAAAAGCCAAAGTGAATGGTCTGGGGGTGAAGTTGAGGCTGAATGAAGTAAATTGGTCCTTGTCGGCATGTTTGTTTGCGGATGACACTGTGCTGATGGTTGAGAGTGAAAGGCATTTACAGAGAGTGCTGGACGAATTTCAGTCTGTATGTAAACAAAGGAAACTGAAGGTGAATGTGGGTAAAAGTAAAGTGATGGTATTTGAAAGAGCAGAAACTGAAGTGATTGACTTTGCTACACCTTACAGAGTAGAAGTACCAACTGGAACGAAGTGTGAGATAACTCTGAGGGGTGAGAGGATGGAGGAAGTGAAGGAGTTTAAGTACCTGGGGGCAGTTATGTGTAAACATGGAAGTATGGAAGGAGAAATAAGAGAGAGAGCAATGAAGGGTAGACAAGTCATAGGATCACTGGGGAGGATAATGAAAGGTAGAAGTGTGAGTATGGAAGTGAAAAGGTGACTACGAAATAGTATAATCCTGCCAACATTGACGTATGCGTCGGAGACATGGACATCAGTCAAAAATAGGTGCTGTGGAAATGAGTTACTTGAGAGGTGCATGTGGACTTACTATATGGGATGGAGAAAGTAATGAAAGTGTGTATAAGAGATGTGGTATGAGTGAGAAGGCAATTGGTATTGAGTGTGGAGTGGTTGAGAGAGTTAATTAATCATAACACTCTGAGGTGGTTTGGACATGTAGAGAGAATGAAAGGTGAGGAGTTTGTAAAGAAGGTGTATGGAAGTGAAGTTGTGGGATGTGGTGTGAGAGGCAGACCACCAGTAAGATGGCAGAACAGAGTGGAAGAGTATGTAAAGGAGAGAAACATGAGGGGGAGGGGAGAGCTGGACCGAGTGAGGAGGGAGTGTTGGAACAGAGAAGACTGGAGACTTTTCTGCCGTGGCCACACCCTTGGGGGAAGTTCCCGGAGGGAGCGAGGCGTCAGAGCTATAGATAGATAGATAGATAGATAGTTTTAAATATTGAAATGAACCCCTCCTTTAGTCCTTACCTTCTTATACACACACACACATACACTTCAGTTATTTGTCCTCATTTTTTAAGTAGAGGAAACACACACACACACACACACACTTTAGCTTTTCGTTCTCATTTTTTTAAGCAGAGGAAACACACACACCCACACACACATATACTTCAGCTATTTGTCCTCATTTTCTTAAGTAGAGGAAACACACACACACACACACACACACACATTCACTCACACACACACACCCATTCACTCACCACTGTTTGTTTCCTTGCAGTGTGAAGCCTGATTGTGGGACTGACGTATCCGGCATTTCGGCTTCCACAAACTCCGGTTCCCTTGTAGTGCAATTCAGATCTTTGAATCGCAAAAACCGGTTCGATTTCACCTGCTCCGTCATGTGCGATGCTGATACGACTGGTATGTATGTATGTATGGATGTATGTATGTAATGTGTGTGTATGTGTGTTTCAAAATAGAATGCATGCATGGGTATATTTTCATGCTGGCAATATAAATGTTTATAATTATTACATCTATAGCTGTTGTTAATATAATTAATTTATGTTTTTTTTTTCCCTTTAGAAGAGTCAACAACAACAACAACAACAGAAGGACCTAACCCCCCCTCCCCCTCCGAAGACTACAACCCCTTCGCCAACTCGGGATGCAGTGGGTCAGGTCAGTCATTAGAGAGTGTAGTTTTTTTTATTTATTATTATTTGTTTTTTCATATACCTCATTGAACCTCGGGACTGCATTTTGTCAGTAGCCCATGACTCTTGCAAGTTAAGGCCCCAAGAATATTGGATGTCGTACTTATAGTAGATGAGACAGTGGAGCTTCGTGGTGGTGATGTTGGTACCGTATAGCTTCTCTTCTGTCCCACTTGATGACCACACCTTAAAATAATTGTTATTGTCACCTTTATTTATACACGTCACTATCAGTATGCCAAAATATTCATGGTGTTGATGGTGTGGTACGATGACTCCATGCACACACTACACAGCCAGTCATCGTACCCTTACCAAAGAGTACGATGACTCCATGCACACACTAAAGGGAAGGGGAAAATGTATAGGTATATATGTGTGTGTTTGTGTGTACTACAGAACTGTATGTATAGATATATATGTATATGTTTGTGTGTACAGCAGAACTGTATGTATAGATATATATGTGTGTGTTTGTGTGTACTACAGAACTGTATGTATAGATATATATGTGTGTGTTTGTGTGTACTACAGAACTGTATGTATAGATATATATGTATATGTTTGTGTGTACTGCAGAACTGTATGTATAGATATATATGTGTGTGTTTGTGTGTACTGCAGAACTGTATGTATAGGTATATATGTGTGTGTTTGTTGTATAGATATATATGTGTGTGTTTGTGTGTACTGCAGAACTTTATGTATAGATATATATGTGTGTGTTTGTGTGTACTGCAGAACTGTATGTATAGGTAGATATGTGTGTGTTTGTGTGTACTGCAGAGCTTTATGTATATGTGTGTATTTGTGTGTACTACAGAACTTAAACACACACATTATTATTATATATCTATACATACGGTTCTGCTGCAGTACACACAAACACACACACATATATATCTATACATAAAGTTCTGTGGTACACACAAACACACACATTATTATTATATATCTATACATACGGTTCTGCTGCAGTACACACAAACACACACATATATACATAGTGTGTACCACAGAACTTTATGTATAGATATATATGTGTGTGTGTTTGTGTGTACCACAGAACTTTATGTATCTAATATATAAAACACTCTGTCTGTCTGTCTGTTTAGCCGCTATGCACAGCCGCATCGTTTGACTTAGAGTAATAAGTTTTACATAAGTTTGATCGCTGAAACCTGGGATGTACCCTCAGCCTACAAAAAAAAAAATGTTTTTAAATGATCAATGGGAGGGTTTGAACCCCTGGATTAGTGAGCTACACCCCCCAAAAATGCCCCATATTCCTGCACCTCTCTACCCCCCCCCCCCCCCCAAGCCTGTCACCCTACTCCCGCACCCCTCTACCGTACACAACACACACTAGGGTACAGGTAAGGTCATTTCTGCCCTTTTTCGTTATCAATATAAAGTTGTCTTAGTTGTTGAAAGGATTTTTTTCTGTGGCTTCCATTTAGGGCAACTATTGTGGTTGTAAAACTAGCATGGTTTCTCAGGTGAACCAGCAACCACACCGGATAATGGACTCCTCCCACCCTCCTAATAAGTTCACATAAAAATAATTAGAGGAAATTTATTGACAATACGGTCAATACCACATGTAAGATCTTCACCCGGACAACGTCGGGTATCGCTGCTAGTAGATATATATGTGTGTGTGTTTGTGTGTACTACAGGCTCGACCAAGGTGTGTGGAGACCCAACCCTGCTGCCGACCCGTGTGGTGGGAGGGACAGCCACTACCATTGATGAGTACCCTTGGCAATGTGGCCTCACCTCCAGGACAACTTCAACCAATCCCTTCTGTGGGTGTTCCATCGTCAATAACAGATACATCGTCACAGCTGCTCATTGTGTAGTCGGGTGAGAATAACATGTTGATATAATACTACTACTGCCAACAATAACAGTAACAAATTGATGATAATAATAATAATAATAATAATAATAATAATAATAATAATAATAGTAACCCTCCTTTCCCCCTCCTTCCTTTCTCATCTCTCTCTCTCTCTTTAAACGTTTCATTCTACTGATGGTATTAAGCGACTGGCAGACTGATTACTGGTTATAGGAATGGGAATCCTGCCAAGTCAGTCAGTCACCTTCATAGAGATCCTCTGTGCTTGGAATTCAGGAAAAAGATGAATTTTGAGTCAAAACTTCCACAATATTTGTATTTTTATTACCAATGGGTGACGTTTGGTTTACTGCTCGACTTTTAATAAGGTCTGCTGATTACTTCTATGTTTCCTTTGATACTTCTACGTTTCCTTTGATATTTCTACGTTTCCTTTGATATTTCTACGTTTCCTTTGATACTTCTACGTTTCCTTTGATACTTCTACGTTTCCTTTGATACTTCTATGTTTCCTTTGATATTTCTACATTTCCTTTGATATTTCTACGTTTCCTTTGATACTTCTACGTTTCCTTTGATACTTCTACGTTTCCTTTGATACTTCTACGTTTCCTTTGATACTTCTACGTTTACTTACACTCTTCTGTTAAAATGTTTCAGGTCGAGCCCCAACTCTTTCACCGTGGCAGTGGGCTCTACAGATATAACATCAGGCACCACCAGGGTTGCCGTATCCAGAATCACCGTACATGAGAATTACAACAATAGAAACCTTCAAAATGACATCGCCGTTTTGGAGCTCGCATCGCCCCTCACTTTTAGCGACACCGTGATGCCTGTGTGTGCCCCAGATACCTCCAATGACTTTGTAGGGGAGACGGCTACTGCTACGGGTTGGGGAACGCTGGCATCCGGTGAGCTTATATAATTTATTATAAAGGGGGAATTTATTTTTTGTTTTGGTAAATCTGGAGCAAACTGAATCCTCCAAACTATTCCAAGCAACCAACAGAACACCATTATTTTTGTTCATCTGGTCCTGTTTCCTGCATGGCATACTTTAGAGGAATCAAGGCGCTCCAATGTAACAGAAGTGAATTTCCCCCTTGATTAATTTGATGCATTGTACAGTATGTGTGGTTTGCTCGTATGTAACGTCAACTTCAGCAAAAAGTATTTAAGGGAAGCTTCTGTTATGGACAATTTGATTATACATGGAAAGAAAGAAAACTCTAAAAGGACAGAAACACCCCTTTATGACAAGGGAGAGACGGAGGGACAACAAGCACGAAATAAAATGAAAAACAAAACGACAAGCTGAAGAAAGGAAAAGGATTAGCTAGGACAGATGGCGGGCAAAAACCTTATAGGCCTACATCTTAATAGGCAATATCCCCCAGAGGAGTTTATTGGGGAAGAGGAATCAAGATTTTATGATTCCTGTAAACTATTAGAAAAAGTATTTCAGAAATTTCATCTCGAGGCACAACCTATCATCTGTTTCCAGACATACAGTTTGGGGGAAACAATAAGCCTCTAATTGGTCTAACACAGAGGGCCACGTGAAATGCATCCAATCATCCGAGGTTCAGGAACAAGAATAATGACAATGAAAACATATTAACATAACTCACCTCACACACACACACACTTAAATGACAACACACACACACACTTAAAGGACAACACCCTCACTCCCACACGCACACACTTAAAAGACAACACACCCACACACACACACACACACTGAATAAGACAACACACCCACACACACACACACACTTAAAAGACAAAACACACACACACACTTAAAGAACAACACCTTCACCCCCACACGCACACACTTAAAAGACAAAACACACACACACACTTAAAGGACAACACCCTCACCCCCACACGCACACACTTAAAAGACAAAACACACCCACACTAATACTGGTATGGTGTGTATTTCAGGAGGTAGTCAGCCATCCATTCTACAAGAGGTGGACCTTACTGTCATGAGTAACAGTCAGTGTGCCTCAGCCTATAACTTCAATATACCCAACGTGATGATCTGTGCTACGGATGCCGGCAAGGATACATGTCAGGTGGGTTGGTGTGTGTGTGTGTGTGTGTGTGTGTGTGTGTGTGTGTGTTATATCCTTTACAATATGCGTGTGCGTGTGTGTGTGTGTGAGTTATGTCCTTTACAATGTGTGTGTGTGTGCGAGTATGACCTTTTCAATGTGTGTGTGAGAGAGACAGAGTTATGTCCTTTTCAATTTGTGTGTGTGTGTGTGTGTGTGTGAGTTATGACTTTTTCAATGTGTGTGTGTGAGTTATTTCCTTTTCAATGTGTGTGTGTGAGTTATGACTTTTTCAATGTGTGTGTGTGTGTGAGTTATGACTTTTTCAATGTGTGTGTGTGTGTGTGAGTTATGACTTTTTCAATGTATGTGTGTGTGAGTTATGACTTTTTCAATGTATGTGTGTGTGAGTTATGACTTTTTCAATGTATGTGTGTGTGAGTTATGACTTTTTCAATGTGTGTGTGTGTGTGTGAGTTATGATTTTTCAATGTGTGTGTGTGAGTTATGACTTTTTCAATGTGTGTGTGTGCGTTTCATATATCCACAGCTGTACTTTCATATTTATGCTTGTACCGTCCACACACACACACTAACCAACCAACCAACCAACATGTTTCTTCCCCCAGGGTGACTCCGGTGGCCCACTGGTAGTACCCAACAGTGACTCCGTGTACAGCCTGGTGGGGATAACCTCATGGGGTATTGGATGTGCTACCAACCCAGGAGTCTATACCAGAGTCACAGGTATGTATCTATGTATGTATGGATGTGCTACTAACCCAGGAGTCTATACCAGAGTCACAGGTATGTATCTATGTATGTATGGATGTGCTACCAACCCAGGAGTCTATACCAGAGTCACAGGTATGTATCTATGTATGTATGGATGTGCTACTAACCCAGGAGTCTATACCAGAGTCACAGGTATGAATGTACAGTCATGGTCAAATATAATCATCCATATAGGAGTAACTTACATAAACTTTTGACAGCTTCCCACTGTTCCTTAGATGATAAATTTTCCAATAAATAGATTTTGTATCATCTTTTAATTTACTACAAGCAGCTACCCACTACTTAAAACAATAACATCATATATGAAGGTGGAAAACATTAGACAGTAAATTGTTTGAGATACCCATATGTGGATGATTATTATTGACCGCAACTGTATGTATGTATGTATGTATAGTATCGCTCGGGGGTGCATGGATGTAGGCCTTCTGCAGTTTCCTAAATTCTAATGTACTCTTTACGGTATTGTAGTCTCCTTTACAGTATACGCCAGAGAGACAGGTATGCATGTATGTGTGTACTCTTTACTGTCCTATGCTCTAACGTCAACCTCACTAATTTCGCCACAAGCCAAAAATGTCGGAGATAAAAAATTCGTAGTCGGTAGTACAAGTACAGTTGAGCAACCACTTCACTTCCTCGTGAAACTTAAATCCCTTACCTATATCCATGCCAATCCTTTCTGCTCGATGCGCATTGAGTGCTGGTCAGGAAGATTATATTTTTTTGGACCCAAAAATGGCGAAATTATTAAGGGTACTTTAATTTTCGCCGGCGAATTTTTTTAGCCCCTGTAAATTTTTCGCCACGCCCATTAAAATGTCATTTATGGCGAATTTCTATCACTAATTTGGGTTTCCACACATTTTAATGCTGTAAAATTGAGAGAGCATTAAAATTTTCGCCAGTTTGTGTTATTGTGTCGTCGTTGTTGTCATTTTATGTTAGACCAATGTAGTACCACACGAATACGGTCACTCTGCAGTTGAGGTGAGTGAATAATAGATATATTTCTTTTACATTTCTTTTCATTTTGGCATTGTTACAGTATATTATATAGAAAATATAGATACATATGATTAATTTTACCCGTAGCCACACCCCTTTGAGGGAAATTCCCAGAGGGAGCGAGGTGTCACAGCTATTGACAGTGATTGACATTTCCACTACCATTGCCTACCAATGCATAAATTCTTCATAGTATAATAAAATAAGATCCTTCTGTGGTAAAAAAAATATTAGCCCATCTTCTCGTAATATAGGCTGCATATGGTTACAAAATAGTTTTATCACATAGACATAAAATATGCATATTATGTAATATCAATTATCATCAATGACGATCTATTAAGATTAAGCTATACCTTACAATATTAGATTACTTAAAGAAATAAACAGGTACTTCATCACCAGGTTATTGCAAAAATTGAGCATATGCAATACTTAGAAAAATAAACAGGTACTTCATCACTAGATTACTGTGAAATTGAGCACATGCAATTTATATACTTATAAAAATAAACAGGTACTTCTTCACTTGGCTGTTGCAAAATTGATTACAAATTATATCACATTTGTGGACTAAATAATTATGTAAATTATAAGACACAGGTATCACAGTAGTACTCATCCTTATAGTCAAATCCTACAGGAAGACACCTTGGGCATGTCCAGTGAGGACACCCTTGAGTTTCACACCCCACCCATTTTGTCTGGAGAATTGTTCTCTCACTCGCCCATTCTCTCCCACACCCAGTGCAGTTTTGATCCTCCAGCTCCTCAGGATCATCTGGATCTGAATCTGAGGACATGGGTCGTTGTTTCCCTCTCCCGGTGCTCTTCCCACGCCCCTTCCCCTTTCCTTTTCCCTTTGACCCAGCAGATTTCTTACGTTTAGCTTCCTTTTTCTGTATTTCTTCCTGTTGTTTTGCCAGATCTTGTTGTACACTCTCGGCAGTCATGACTCTGGCTTTTGACTGAATTCTCAATGGTCTCTTACGACCCTTAGGAATTTCCTCTTGAGGAGGGAAGAGAACTTTTGATGTTTCCATAGAAATGATACCACTCGTGAACAAAGGGTTACTCACAGGGAGATTTTCCAAAAAACTCTGAACAGGTGTCGATGTCTGTAATGGAGAGTGTACATCAAGATCTGGGAGGGTCTCGTGAGTGGTATTTAAGACAACTGTGTCAGCTGAGGGTGCAGGGGAAGGTGGAACCAAGTTACCTGATGGTCCAGGTACAACGTCATGGACATCAAGGGGAGGGTTGTTTGTTTGTGTGGAAAGTTTTACCTGAGGGACAGGTACATTAGGGACATCTTGGGGAGGGTCGTCTGTCTGTGTGGAAAGAGTCACATGAGGAACAGGTACATTAGGGACACCTTGGGGAGGGTCGTCTGTCTGTTTGGAAGGTGTCACATGAGGGACAGGTACATTAGGGACACCTTGGAGAGGGTTGTCTGTCTGTGTGCCAGTGGTAACAAATGCTTGAGCAGGTGGCTCAGAAAGGTCCACATCAGTGTTTGGAATTAATTTGTTCCTCATGAGAAGAGTTTTGTCCACAGCATTAGGGTTGAAGGGGAATACTCCACACTTTCTAAACCCTGACTTTATGTTGGCCATGGTCATGCTGGACTCAAAAGGCCCTTTAAGCATTGTAGGAATGTTCTTTTTGGGAACCCAAAAGTTACCTTTAATTGCTTTCCCCAAATTTACCAGTTTACCTAAGTGTGACTTGAAGCTCTTATACACAGCTACATCTAGTGGTTGACATATGTGTGTTGTGTGTGGAGCAAGAGCAAAAAGTGTAACATTGTGTCTAATTGCAGACTCAATAAGCTGTGGAGAACAGTGTGAAATGTGACCATCAAGTAAAAGTAATACTGGTCTGTCAGGAGAAGGACGAGAATGGACAATGAAAAGTTGTTCAAACCACTGCAAAAATAATTCTGAGTCCATAAAACCAGAGTCCTGCTTCCCATACAGACATCCATCAGGGCCATCTCTCGAGTAGTTGCCTCCTGGAAATGACTGCTTAAAAATAATGAAAGGTGGCATAGCATGACCTGAAGCTGAGACACAACAATGAATGCTGATGTGTTCTGAAGAGGCAACTTCTCGAGAGTGGGCATGTCTCATTCGCTTGGGTACAACCACTCTCTGTGTACATTTGTTTAAGTCAACAATACTTTCATCACAGTTATAAATATCTTGAGGCCTGGCCATGTAATCCCCTTCTGTCAACTGCTGCTTTAGAAGCTGAAAATAGTCTCTGATTTTATCAACTGTTGAATAAAGTGCCCTTCCTCTATCCAGCCTGTCAGGTCGTCGCAACTTAGTAGCATCAGGGTATTTATTCCTGAATGACCTCCACCATCCTTCACATGGTCCAGATGCCCCAAACACCTTTCTTCCTTGAACTTTGTCAATACACCATGCTAGCATAAGAATCTGATTGACAGTAAGTGGAAACCCCCTCATAGCCATGTACTCTATAAACCTACATAGATCTTTTTCCTGCCCAGGAGTTAATGCCCTTTTCCGTCCTGCATTAGTGCAATCCTCGCTAACTTTCCTCTGCAACCGGTCAGTCAGGGTCTTTCTGGGAACATTGTACTCCTTGGCAGCTTGAGAGGGAGTCATCATACCAGTCTTGCAAGCTTCAATAGCACGTTGCATGTCCTCCCGAGTCCACTGGCTATGTTTAATTCCAACCCTGGAAGGGCGAGCAGGTCCCCTCTGATCCCCCATCATGTCCCTGTCTAATTATATATGAGACATATATCAGTTTTATACTCATAATATGCATGTGGCGAAATTGATAAATGACCCATTAATTTCGACTTTTATTTCGCCATATTCTTCAATTTCGCCATATTCTGTGATTCGGCATCAATAATTTCGCCAGATATAAATACTCATATAAAACAAATTTAGGCAAGCGATATCGTCAGAAAAGAGAGAGAACGTATACTCACACCCCCTGGCTGCCAGATGTGAACTAAATGGTTAGGAGTGCTATCGAGTATCTATGAGAAATTTGCCGTCGCCCGAAACTACTCGAGGGAGCGCTCAGCTGTCGCCCGCCATCTTTGAAAGTGACGATCTGCATTTTTCTTGATATTATATTATTTTTGTCTACTTAAACCTTTTCAATATCAGTTTAATGAATATATGATATAATTTGATCTTTCAGGAACATGATGGGTTGGTGGCTACGTGCTCTAATGCTAAGATAAGCTAGATATTGACGATAATACACCACTATTTATCACTCCCGAAGTGGCGGAAATAGTGAGGTTGACGTTACTGTATGTACTCTTTACAGTACTGCGCTATACTGCCAATCCATTACTCTTAACACTGTAATTTAACCCACAGAGTATGTGGACTGGGTCAACAATTTGGTGAGCAGCGGACAGCAGATGTGCGTGTAAGAGAGAGAGACACACACACACTGCCTCCACCCCCCTTGGAGAAAAGGGAACACTGAACATGAAACAAACGCAACAAACACCCAGCTGCACGATTCAAGGAAGTAACTCGAGGGAAATGTTCATGAGCATGTAAAAAATGACAACAAAAAATATACTGCAAGAAGCTGTATTAGTAAAAAATGAGAAAACAAAAAAATACTGAAAAGAAGCTTGATTTGTCTCTTATACTAACAACATGCATAATATTACACTCTAACATGATATACTTCGGATACCAGTGATGGATGTGTAAAGAAATACTACACAACACACCCTTACTACTACAAATAATAATAATAATAATTATACACAACACACCATCATATAAAACCTGCAGGCTTTGTGTGACCCTGAAGCGGACAATTCACTTCCAGACACAACTTTTGACATTAATCACACACACACATACACGTACCAAGAGTGAATGACAAGCCCCTTAACAACAACTGGACAATTACGTGGACAAACTAGTCAGTCGTTTGAGCCTGAAACTGCCAATATAATAGTATTAAATAAGTCTGAAACTGGCCATACCACAACTTTTAATATCAACCACAAACATATAGATATTATAAATATAACACTAACTTCCTTGTGGATCAAATGTTGCTTATAATTATATATCTTGTACACAATAAAAATCGTCAGTGGTGTTTACTTGTATTTCATTAACCCTTTTATCACCAGCCTCATGTATTATTAATAAACCTATTAATAATGCTATGATTAACCGAGAGATACTTTACGAAACAATATATAAGACAACTTTTTTACTTCAAATCAATATTTTTTATTAATATCTTTACAAACCTTATCAATATACTCAAGACTGACTTTTGGCAAATGTGACCCCAATTTTTAAATCCGGAGACAGAACCCTTCCCATTAATTATAGACCAATTTCTCTTACCTCAGTCCCCTGCAAAATTTTAGAACATATCATTCATAGACATATAATGGACCATTTTGATAGGCAAAACATACTGACTGAAAATCGACACAGTTTTCGGCCAAAACGCTCGTGTGAGACACAGCTACTGGTAACTACACATGACATCTTGCAGTCCCTCAATGAAACAAAAACTAGACAAGTTGATGCCATAGTATTAGACTTTGCCAAAGCCTTCGACAAAGTCCCTCACCAAAGACAACTACACAAGTTAGAATTCTATGGCATACAGGGACAACTTCACTGGATTAGAACGTTCTTGACTACCAGAAACCAACGCGTAGTTCTTGACGGTAGTCAGTCTCCACCTGTTCCTGTGACCTCTGGGGTACCCTAGGGCACTGTCCTGGGACCCCTTCTCTTCCTTTCATGCATTAATGACCTCCCACTTTCACTTTCCTCTACCACTAGACTCTTTGCAGATGATAGCTTAGTTTACAGACCAATAAAAGATAGGAATGACTGCCTTCGACTACAGGACGACCTAACTGCACTTGAAGACTGGGAAGTCAAGTGGCAGATGACATTTAGGGTGCATTCACACCAAGCGAGTCGAGTCGAGTCGCGTCACATCAAGTCAGTGTACGTCAATTGGTGCGAGTCAAAACACAAAATCTCCGTTCACACCGACAGTGTCAGCCTGAGTCAAGTCATTACTCTGTTTACTCAGTGGCTTGCCAGATTTCAAGAACAATGGACCCATTTTCAGTTGTTCAGGCAGGTAGCTGTTCTGTTAAGGCTTTGTCGTCGTTGTAGACGTAAGATAACCCGAATCTAGATGCATGAACTGAACACCAAAAGGCCAGATTTTGGAAACTTCAGTCATTTATTCCCAGACTTGCTGAACCATCCAGAAAATTTCTACGACTCCTTTAAGATGACTAGTGAAAACTTCAAGAAGGTGGTGGACTTGTCAGGATCTTCCATAAAGAAAAGGAACACTAATTACAGACGTGCTGTTGGGATTGAAGAAATAATGACAATTCTTTTAAGGTAAGAAGTATCTTATTGAAAATTCCAACAATGAGTATGTGTGTAGGGCAATAATGAATAAAAGAAACATGGTAATAGTTCATTTATTCCTGCTGGTAAGTAAAAATGCAACTGATAAACAAGAAATTTACCACCGTCGACTCGCTGTGACTGACACATAAATGGGTCTGGCGCCATCGGTGACTCGACGCGACACGACGCATCCGGTGTGAACGGCTTTACCTTACATCCATATGATTTAATGCTAACTGCGGGTGGCGAATTATGACGGATAGTGATGTACACTGACTTGACGTGACGCGACTCGCTTGGTGTGAATGCACCCTAAGAGTAAGGGTTGATGGCAGGTGTTTCGGATGCGAGAGTCGGAACTGGTAGCTCACACGATGCCATGTGAATATGATGGCAACGCTGAACTGGTGAAAGCAGGAGTGGAGGAGACTGTACATTTGGTGGTCTTCAATGAGGAACTGAGTGTAAAATGAAGACAGTCGTGGATACAAGGATTTATTCATTGTATATTCAGGGTTTACAATATCAGCAACATCCACTCCACAAATACCACTACCTCTACACACACACACACAGGCTTCAGTCCTACATATACTACCGATATATATTTAATATTATGGACCCTGTGATCTTATATGAGAATTAGTGGCTTTTGATTCCTCCTGAGTACACCACAAAACAAACTCCTTCCATGTAGGTGGTGTTTCATAGCAGTAATTGAAGGACTCATTTACCTCCAATTTTCGGACTACAACTTGTCACTACAAACAGCAGCTGTTATTTTAACATATATCAAGGCCACTTTATATTATATCATACTTCAGTTCTAATAATACATTTAATATTAAGATACCAACTTGTCACCAAACATTACAGTCATCTTTGTGTTGTGTGTGTGTGACAATTTCTGTTTTTTTTAACAATACATTTACTAATTAATTTTGTTGCACATTTATTAAAGGGTGGTAAACAATGATAGCCTCCCCCACCCCCCTGCAGGACAAATACTGTATTAGCTAGAAATATAATGGTGATATCATCTGAGAGTATATTCAATTCTTCTTCTTTGCTGGTATCAACATGTGTGCTGCTGTGTTATAATGACAGTGAAAAGAAGCACCATATGTAAAGTGCTTTGAACCCAGCCAGAACCTTCTGAAGGACAACAACATTGACTTCTTTGGTAATGACGAGTGGCCCAGTAATTCTCCTTATTTGTGAAAATGTTGGATCTATCTTGAAGGACGAGGTTGAAAAAAGATGTTGTCTGAACCTTTATCAACTCAATGTAGTCGTACCAAGATGGAGGAGCACATCAATGCTGTGCTTCAGGAAATGGAGTTCAACACGGAGCTTTTTTAGTTACTATTGTCTTCCTACCCTGCTGGTCTTCAAGCTGTTCATGACGCCAATGGAGGCAACACTGAGGGTCCATTCCACAGAGGTTGGTATTGGTTTGTAAGCATGCAAACGAAAAAATCTTAGCCATGTAAATGACTTATGAGGGAATTATTTAATGAAATTGGTGAGTAAACTATGCAGTGATCATCATTATCTAACTGTTTGATAGAATTTGGGAATGTGGATACTCAGCTTTTGGGAAATAATGCAGTCTTACAGGTGTGGTTGGTTGATAAGCTAACAAACTAATACCATTGTGGAATCAACACTGAATACTCACCTTGTCACCATAGACCTACAATATAATGTACTACCTCTTGATATTTTCAGTTTTTCCTATCATGCTTAGGGGGGAGGGGAGCAATCATTGTTTGCCACCGCTTCGCTATGTTCAGTGTTTTATTTCACGTGTGAACTGTCTATCTATCTATCTATAGCTCTGACGTCTCATTCCCTCTGAGAACTCCCTCTAAGGGGGTGGCCACGGCAGAAGTGTCTCCAGTTTTCCCTGTTCCAACACTCCCTCTATTCCTTTCCACACCCTCCCAGACACCAACATTGCACAACCTTCTTTTCCTCTCCCTTTACTCTTTTCATCCATACCAGTCCATACTACACCTTCCATTCCTTCCCACAACACACTCTTCCCTCCATCCCCACTCTCTTCCAACCCCCATCCTTTCACATGCATCTCTGTTATGCCACACACATCTATTCTACTTTTTCTGCAACAATCCACTATCTCTTTCCTTTTCATTTCATGCACCATTCCATTCACATTGATCGCAACCACCTTGAAACATTCTTCCCCTTTCCTGCCCCCCAAAGGGACTACGCAGCCGTCCTTCCACCCATTGGAGAACCGCTGGTGGCTGGCAAGGCTAACACAGCGCTCATTCCCGGAGGGACATGGGCCATCAGCATTGTCATGTATAAAAAACCAACACAGTATTAAAAAAAAAAAAAAATTACACATAAACACTTAAAAATACATATGTCGTTAAAATATCTACATTACAATTTTTTTAACCTATATGTGGGGAACCTAATATGCTCCCACACCGCCTCCCCCTTCAGCTTCACCTCCAGCCTTTTACAATAAAATAAATTAAAATTAGGGAGGTGTCACCCGAGGTTACCACGTGGAGGCGGGATGAGACTTACCTACTAGTGATGGGTCGTTCGTGAACGATCTGGTTCAAAGAGCCGGCTCTTTGCAGTGAACGATAAGAGCCGGCTCTCGCTTAAGAGCCAAATGGCTCTTTTGGCTCTCTGTGAATTTTGAAAATTTGAAATAAATGAATGAACGAATAAGTCTCATCAGTACAGCAACCTACATCTTCTTATTGTTGTCTATTGTAATTTTGCATCATAAACATATGATAAATACAATTTTCCCTGATTATTCATAGGGAAACATTTGGAAATCATATAAACATCAAGCAGTCGCACATTGTTTTTGGACTTTGTGTAGTTGCCAATCACCATATCAGTATCTATTTCATATTATTAATATATGGTCTTTAGTGCACGATGTAGGAATGAGATACTATTAAAAAACTACATACCTATTTACAAGAACAGTCATTATACTCATGTCGCGTATTATTTGGTATTCACGAAAAACAAAACAAAAATCAATATCCTTTTTGGCAATTAATGTTCGGCGCTGCAGTTACAAATAATACTCCATCTCTCTCCATAGGTTCAGTTCCTGACTTGTGCCTTTGTGGTGAATTAGTTACTGCGGTATCGGTTTGTCCCCATCTCACCTTCGTCGATAGAGTGGCTATCACACGAGTGTAATTTAACTTAGCATTTATTCATGAAATCATATACTTTATATTATTATCTGGTTTAATATATATATTATATATCTGTTTTAAACTTTAATATATAGGAATATACAAATACTAGTAAGTTAGGAGAAATTACTCCTGTGAGATATAATTCTTTAACTGTAATTTTTTTCTACTACCTGGCATTGCTCTTGATCTGATTGTGTTACAGGAAAGATGAGTGAAATTCGAAAGAGAAGTAGCATATGGATATACTTTATTGACCATAACAATGGAAAAGCAGAGTGCAGAATATGTAAAGTGAAGATTTCATACCGTGCAGGATCAACAAATAACCTCCAGACATATGAGATTTGTACACCCTGCTACATTACTAGAAAAAGTTAGAAAAGTTTGTGACCCTTCTCAGCAGGGAGACCCCTCTAGTGCATCAGCACCAACAACATCCGGAACCAGAAGTGACCCTGACCCAGATGATCCTACATCTACCCAACCAGTTGACCAACAAACATCAGGTAGATACAGATACAACAAATCCACATTGTGTATGTTTATAGTATGCTCCTTTCCTCTATATTATTTATTCTCTATAGTATTATATTGAGTGGATAGGAAAACGTGAGATTTGCTAGATTAGGATTAGATACATCATACATAGGGCCTAATCTTTAATATAATCCTGATGTGCATGTAACACTACGAAAGTCAAATTCTGTTACAAATTTGCACCATTGGTTATATAACTTTATGTTTTAGCTTTTTTACAGTGTGTGAATTGTGGTGGTTTGTAGGTTCCATGCACAACTGCACATCGTACTGAACATGTCGTTGCTTGGATATATTGCATTTTTTATAATATAGTATTTGTTAGCATCTTGGATATAGGGATAAAGGAAGTCTTGAAGTGCTATGATAGGCTGTTCCTGTGCAGTGGCGTATTTTTAAGGTACTAACATTTGGGACAAGTAATGGATATAAAAGGGGCTAGCTAGGGTGCAAGTGCATAGCCTAGCGACTGCCGTCTGCCGCTCCAGACAGAAAACGTAGCCGGGTATATGTCACGTGTGGCTTATGAGGGGAAAACTTAAGAATTAGCTATGTACGCGATAGTTGTCTGGAATCGCCTACTTTAAAGGCAAATATTATTCTAAATAACACACAGCATTGTGTTACAATACACAGCTACTTCAATATAGCAAAAATATTATCTCTACGTACTTGTACTAATTTATTGCCGTAGTTGACTTTGTACGTGTTTTAAAAGGCTTACAGCCTAATTCTTGGAAACCTATTACAGACTCTCGTGATCACTGCAGGTACAGCAAAAACGGGTTCCAGTCAGACATCAATATTGAAGTTTCTACCCAAGGGGATGACTCCACTACGACAGAATATGATTGACGAGGAATTAGCGAAAATGATTGCGAAAGATTTCCAGCCATTCTCGGTCGTTGAGGATAAGGGATTTAAGAACTATTGCCTTGCTCTTAATCCATCATATGTTCTTCCAGCCAGAAAAACTTTATCACAGAAAATAATCCCAAAACTGTATGATAGACAACGTGAATTACTGCAAGCTGAACTGTCAAAAGTCTCAGCTGTCTGCATTACATCCGACAGTTGGACATCTCGAGCCACTAGTTCTTTCATGGCAGTCACATGCCATTATATTGAAGACTATAAGATGAAATCATGTCTTTTAGACTGCTTTGAAGTAAGTGAGAGACACACCTCTGAAAATTTGGCAGAGGAACTACTAAAAGTAGCACAGTAATGGAAAATCAAACACAAAGTAGTGTGTTGCATTACAGACAATGCTGCTAATATAGTCAAATCAATTAAACTCCTCAAATGGACCCATCTTCCCTGCCTTGCACACACTATCAACTTGATCGTCAGAGATGCACTTAAGGTTATAAAGTCAACAGTAGATAAAGTGAAAGGAATTGTGGAATTCTTTCATAAAAGCACAACAGCAACACAAAAGCTGAAGAACACCCAGCGCCAGATGGGCTTGCCTGAGTTAAGACCCATTCAAGACTGCATTACAAGGTGGAACTCAACCTTACACATGCTCAAACGGGTTCTGGATTCAAGAGAGGCCATAATTTCTACCCTGGCACTTTTAAATGCACCCATTGAATTACTTTATCCACATGAATGGGATATAGTAAAAGAAGCCTGTACTCTTCTAGAGCCCTTTGAGCAAGTAACTGTGGAAATCAGTGGTGAACAGTACGTGACTGCTTCGAAAATGATTATCCTGTGTAGGGGTCTTCAGATCGCAACCACCCACCACCAAACAAGCGGAGCAATTAGTACAGAGAATATAACTGAGATGGTACAGGTTCTTTCTGCTTCAATGGAAAAGAGGTTTCATCGAATGGAGTTCAACAATGTTCTCGCAGAAGCAAGCGTACTTGACCCAAGGTTTAAGAAATTGGCCTTTAACGATAGTACAGCTCTTGATGAGGCTGTGCAAAGACTGAAAACAGCTGCAGCAAATTGCACTCGTAATGAACCATCTGCACCACCTGGAAATCAAGGCGAAGCAGTATCACTGGAAGTGGAGAAACATACATCCGCTGTTCTCAAATAAAAATAAAATATAAGTTTAATTTAAAACTAAAGTTTCATTAAGAACAGAACTTCAAATTAAAACACCTTAAGTTTATAATAGAACATCTGAAGATTAATTCAAAATATTTGTATACCATTATATAATTTAAAACACTTAAAGTTTGATTTTAATTAACTGAAGTTTGATTTAAATTATGTGAACTTTAAATTAAAATAAAACAAATAATATAATTAATTGATTGTAGACTAATATATGTATGTGTGATTTGTAATGTAAAGATTTCTGTATATAAACTACAATTCCATAAACATTCTTGAAAAATTAAACATAATAATAACTGTGAGTCCTTTACAGTCCATCAATAAAGTAAAAACAAATCCCATGTGATTTACAATAAAAAAAAGGTAAATAAAATAAATTATCAAAATGCATATATGCACTCACATTAAATTGGCTATGCTAAGATTAATGTGGCTCTTATTTTTCAGATGATGTCCAGGCCAAGTTTGTGACTTTCAAGGGATCTTTTCAACAAGAGGTGAAGAAAATCCACAACACAATGAGTGGGACTAGTGGGGGTGCACAGCCAAAGTGGGAATTTGTTGATAGGATTGGGATACAAAGACAATCTTGGGGATGCTCGGTATCAGCGGACAAAAACTGACATGGATACGTAATAGGTGCCTTTATCTTCAAGCACAGCATTGGAAAGTTAAAAGAAAGTGAATACAGTATCTGCGGTACTTAAAATGTTAAACACACAAGCTGAATAATCTAAATTTGTAATGAAGTACAATAATTACTTCTCTCTATATAACGGTAGCAACGTTATAGAATTAGTCAGACCTACCCTAACCAAATCTGGACCGGGTCAAACCACCCCAAAACTATTCGCCATTTGCATTATTTACATTTCCCAAGAACAGGCAAGCTGCCCCATACACTGCTCTGGACCCTGCTTGCTTGGATATGAAGACGGTCTTGGTTTCAGTGGCTGTACGCATGGATCATCTTCATATTCCTTTGGTCGTGATATTTATTAAATAGTACAACACGTGATATTATATATTAAACAGTATTTTCAAAACTTTTCTGTACTTTCCTTAACCATGTATTCTGTATTTAACCCCTCCGCGACGGGATAACTATGGATAGCCATTTTGTCAGTCCGGGGCTAGTCTTAATTTCCCTACTGCCTGGCCGGGCGCTTTTGGCCGATTTTTCCAAAATCGCTCTATTCCACTTGCTCTGTACGTCTAAACTACGATACTGAACAACTTAAATTTGGTCTTGTTAGAAGTTAAGAAAATTCAAACCAAGGCAAAATAAAACTTTGTATTGTATCTAACCAAGGCAAAACAATAGTGCATATAATATGCTCATATTTTAATTCTGTAAGTTGAAGACATGGACCAAAATGCATTTTATGCAACAAAATAATGTACTACATTTCAACCTAGGTGAGTGGAAATTATAAATGGGAATTTGATACACAAACATCTATTGATGGAGATGAAAGGTTGTTTGGGAATTTATTATGTATTCTCCAAATAATAAGGAATAGAGTTACATTGTACAGTATTCCACCTAAGCAAAATGCACATACAGTACTGTACTGTACCAGTGGCCTTTTTGGTATGTCTTTATCAGAGCTCTTTTCCCAATTTTTTTGTCTCATAAAATCTTTATTTATTCTACTACTTTTTTATAAAAAGAGAGAGATAGAAAGTGGTGAGGGGAGAAAAGTCATGTTCAGGGAAAATTTAGTGTTGAGAAATTAATAAATGATGAAAAAATAGAGGAGCCCAACCTAACCTACAGTATAGTCGTTTTTATGAATACTAATTTACACAGCTAATTTGATCTCAAAATTCTTTACTCGTGCAAAATAATATTATCAAATGCAATAAATAAACATAGAAATATATATTTACATGATCCAAACTACATTAACTGTAAATAGTACATAATATAATTGCAAAATTGGTCTTAGAATGGTCAAAAATAGTGGGTAATGATACTAAAAAATACAATATAGTGAGTGAAGTACAGTACTTCTATATAAATACCATGAAAAGTGTTAGAATGGTGGGGAATGATACTAAAATATACATTACAGTGAACACAGTACTAATGTAAATTTACAGCAAAATTTTCAAAAGACACTAGTATTTTCACATGACATAGTATATTAGGTTAGATATAATAAAAGGAATGCAAAGAAATACAATGTTACAAGTAATAAGTACAGTATAAGTTTAGTACTCTCATATATAAGTGATATTATTCCAATGTATCTTCGGTACCGTTTTTTCTACTGGATTTATAAACAATTTTCAATTAATGTCTTTGTTAGAATTGGTTATAAAAGTAAATTTGTTTGTTTGCATTATTTTTACTTCAACATTCTTTGTAAAGTTGGCAAGATTGGTGGGACACGGGAGGTTTTGTTGTCATTCTCGCTGGCTGCTGATGCTAATAAGTACTAGCCAAAGTCGCTAGCAAGATATTACCAGTGTGACGGATAGCAAGTTTTTGCTAGAAAGGCAGGTAGCAAAAGCAAGTGGCAAGCTAGCCAGAATTGCCCAGTGTGCCGCCACCTTAATAATCATAAAAGTATTGCATTATAAGTAAAATGTGTGTAAAATACACTTACCCCCGGACTACTGCAGGATTATACCCGAACTTGACTCAATCCTGTAGAGATACAAATAGGTAAGGTAAGAACATTAACTATTACCTATTAACTATTTACACATTATACACGAACTGAAAAGATACTAGTAAGTAAGGTAAGAACATTAACTATTAACTATTTACACATGTATATCAAAATGTAAAGATACAAATAGGTAACTTAAGGTAAGAACATTAACTATTTAAACATTATATGGTAATAGTCAAGTGTTGGACCATAATCTGGTTTCAACTGAAGGTTTACAGATTGCAATGTTTTTTAGTGTTTTTTGAACGCATTTATTGTTCAAGACTGTTGCAAATTAATGTTTTGGGAGATAAGTGGCGGTTGCACTTACTTTAACCAAATAACTCTTCGAAATATCGCGAGCGTAAGTCCAGCGCGGCGATTCTGACCAAGTCCAGCGTAGCAGTATAAGTCTACGGTGTCTATATCCTAATGCACTACTCAGCACTAGCCTCATTGCATTTACTGTATTTTTCGTGACGGAGTAGTTCGGAACTAACTACACAGAATTACATATAATTGCAACTCAATCTGTGATTACATGTCAACGCTACATGCATTTTAACTACCTTTATTATTCTTAAAGTCCAGTGTCTCATATTGATGTTATTTTTAATTTTCCAGAATTTTGCATTTCATTACTCACTTTTTAATGTATTTATGCGCCGAGTAAGGGTATATTTACAATAGCCAACTCAGTCTACACTGTACATTCCAAGAAGATAGACGTTGCTCCATGTGTCCATCTACTAGTCTACTTATCTTCCACATTATCTACATAGCCTAATTGTACATCTATGTCGGTATGTAATTGTTATTGTTAAGATTAGTGTTTATTAATCATGTTGGTTAAGAGTATATCCACGTATTTCTTCTTTGTTAACGTAAACGATAACCTCTTAATAGAAATACGAAAGCCAAACTGAAAATCCCTAGATTTTGGAAACAATCCCTAACTTAGATAATAACTTAGAACCAAAGGATCGAATAATGCTAGGGTTAGGACCGGAGGATGTGAGATTAGGCCCATAGGATGCTAGGTTAGGACCGGAGGATGCTTGGTTAGGACCAGAGGATGCTAGGTTAGGACTTGAGAATGCTAGGTTAGGACCGGAGGATGTAAGGTTAGGACAGGAGGATGTGAGGTTAGAATCAGAGGATGCTAGGTTAGGACTGGAGGATGTGAGGTTAGGACCGGAGGATGCTAGGTTAGGACCGGAGGATGCTAGGTTAGGACCGGAGGATGCTAGGTTAGGACCGGAGGATGCTAGGTTAGGACCGGAGGATGCTAGGTTAGGACCGGAGGATGCTAGGTTAGGACCGGAGGATGCCAGGGTTAGGTCTAGGTTAGGTTAGGTATGGTCAGATCGGTTCGCCTGGCTTTAAAAATATCAAGTAGGAATTCCCTAAATTTTTATTTTTTCGATATTTAGCCCTCTTGAAAATTGAAAAACCCGAGCCAACTTTTGCCGAAAGTTGGCACGGATTTTCAATTTATCGACATTTATGCATGTCAACAAATTACTATAAAACCACAATAAGCTAATTTATGTGTTTTCCCCAACCCCAAAACCCCACGATTCCCAGTGCTCTCCCCAAAGATGGAAGGGGTTAGGGAATATGCATAAACCAAGTGGTTTCCGATCAATATTATGGTCACTAATGAATAGAACAAGTAAAAATAGGCAGGAACAACTAAAAGAAAAAAAAACATGTGCAGCTATTATGCATAATTACCAAAAAGTTATCTCCTCAAAATATTATGGGCAATAATCAATAGAACAAGAACATGAAGGAAAACCCTTCAAAAGCTCCGGCTCTTAATGATTCAAGTGAAATAATAAAATATCCATATGTAAAGGTCTCAAAATATTAATTATGTTTTATTTGGATTTTTGTATTCATATGGTTATATTGAAATTTTGAAAATGAACCCTTTTTATTGAGGGTGAACCCCTCGGTTGAACCCCCCCTCGGTTGAAAAAATGATTCAATGTCGGTAAAAGAAAATGGATGGGAGTGAGTGAGTGAGTCAGTTGAACCATTTTAAGAAGTTGTCGCCCCAAGAAGAACAATAATTACAATAAGACCTTGAGCTCTCGGTTGAGGCCAGAGCTAACAAGTAAAAATATGCATGAAAAGGAATATGTTTACAAGTTGCCACAACACCATTTCGAAAATGTTACTATTACCAGTGTTTATATTTCACTATTACAAACAACTTTTCTATATACCATTTCTTCTGCAAATGCTGCATAACAGTAGTTACCTCCTATAGTTAGGTCCCGGTCCAGATTAGGTTAGGTTAGGTCCCGGTAGTGTGTCCCAGTCCAGATTAGGTTAGGTCAGGTCAGGTGAGGTCTGACTAATTTCTACTGTATATTTTTTCCTGCTTAGGTCCCGGTAGTCTGCCCAGGTTAGGTCCCGGTAGTCTGCCCAGGTTAGGTCCCGGTAGTCTGCCCCAGTTAGGTCCCGGTAGTCACACTAAATCCTTCTAGGAAATATATATTTTTTCAGTGAAATCCTGTTGTGGCAACTTGTAAAAATTTACCCATGAAAATGTGGGAACAATCCAGGTGGACCTCTTATGCAGAATTAAATGGGTCGTATTCAAGAACATCCGTGGTGTATACGATGGTGTGGTACAGTACGACGGCCCTCTGGTTTGTATGTGGAGTCATCGTATCGGTACCATGCCATCGTATGCACCACGAACGTTTTTTTAATATGGACTACTTCTTCTGTGATGTCACAGCCTCTAGTGCCCCAAAGGCGCTATGTGCGGTTAATTAGTGTGTTATATTCTGTGTAGTTGTTGTGTGTTGTGTAGAAATTTTCTTGCGTGTTTAATGGCTTTGTAGGCTTGTCCAGTGTCCGGTGATCCACCCAGGAGGTCCTTTAGTGAAGGTCTGTGGAGGCCAATGATCCGGAGTGAGTGAAGGAGAGTAACACGGTGAGAGTGGTGACGAGGACAATGTAGTAGAAGGTTGTGTAGGGCACCAAGGGCAGTGGGGGTCTGGTGTCATCCCCAGGTGGTGAAGATGGGCGTTCAGTCTTGAGTGGCCAATTCTAAGCCTGGTTATGGCCATATCGAGGGCCCTGCTGGGGGAGTAGGTCCACCAGTGAGGACTTATGTCTTGTCTTATGTGTCTTAATGAAGTTAGTTGTAAAGCGTCTGTCAGTGTGTTATCCCAGTGTCGTCTACAAGCAGTCCTGATGTAAGTACAGTAGTCTGTCTGGTCAGTAGGAATGTTAATGGGTCTGGGTTGTGAGTGTGCCTCCGCTGCCGCCCGATCAGCCAGGGTGTTCCCCACAACACTGATGTGTGAAGGTACCCATTGTAGGTGTATGGTATTACCTATTTGTGTATGGTGTTTTAAATGTTGATGAATGGAGATGATGAGATAATGGTGTGAGTGTGGACGGTGATGGTGTATTAAATGGAGTGCTGTGAGTGAGTCTGTGAAGATGGCAATGGAACAAGGTGAAGTGAATGTGTATGTGGCTTGAAGAGCTTGTTCGAGGGCATATAGTTCAGCTGTAAGTATAGTAGCAGTGTCCGGCAACCTCCATGCAACAGCTTTGCTTTGGTTTGGTATGTAAATACCGGCACCAACTGAAGGAGGGTCCGGAATACGGGAGCCGTCGGTGTATATTTGTATGTGGTGTTTGTATCTGGTTAGGAGTAGGGATAGGAAAAGTGTCTTGCCCCTCGCAGGGCAGTCGGCCTTAGACCAAGGTATATCTGTATGGAGAGTTCGAGATATTAGAGCAGATATAGGGAACCAAGGGCCCAGAGGAGAAGTTTTTTCAAGTGAGAGAAAAAGAGGTGGAGTAACCCGGATAGTAGCAAAGAAGGAGAGGGCTCTTTCTACAAAAGGCATGTGAGCTTGATATGGCAGGGGGCAAAGGAGTGGTTTCCTGTCATATTTTTGGAGGAGTGAGTGAAGTGTATGACCTTTAGGGGATGTTGCAAGTTTAGTGTAGGTGCGGACAATTAAGGTGGAGCGTCTGTGTGACAGTGAGGATAGGGAGGATTCTACCTGAAGGGCTGTTACTGGGAAGGACTTAAATGCTCCCAGGGCAATCCTTAAAGCTGAATTTTGAATTACCTCCAATTTTTGGAGTATTGAAGGTGAGGCCGCTCCATATACCTCACATCCGTAGTCCAGGCGACTCCGGATGTAAATACAATAAAATTTCAGAAGGGTATTTTTGTCTGCACCCCATTTAACACCTGCAAGGGATTTCATTAAATTTAGACGTTTATGACAGGAGGTCACCATGTATTGTATGTGGCAGCCCCAATTTAGTCGGGGTCCGTCCAACATTAAACCAAGAAATTTGTGGTGGGTTTTGAAGGGTATTGGGGAATTACCTATGGTGACCGAGGGAATGTTGGGTATACGTCTTCGAGTGAAGCACATAAGGCTACTCTTATGTGCACTCACCGTCAGACCCCAACGGGATGTCCAATCAAATACCTTATCAAGCTCATGTTGAAGGGAAATTTGAGCCTCCTGGATAGTGGGAGCAGAGCAAAGTATTGAAATATCATCTGCATAGAGGAGTGCTTGGGTGCTTGGTGATGAGGGAAAGTCTGAAAGTAAGATATTGAAAAGTAGAGGACTTAGAGGAGAACCTTGTGGAACACCTCTGGTAATTGGGTACACCCTGGAGTGGGTGTCTCCAATTACCAGAGAGAAGGATCTGGATGACAGGAAGGATTTAACCCAATTTAGAGGTTGACCAAATAGTCCTAGGCGGGCAATTTTTCAATAATGGCATTATGTGAGGCGGTGTCAAAAGCACCTTTAAGGTCAAGGAAAGCTACTATTGTGAATTTTTTGTGGTTGAATCCCTCCTGTATTATGTGCTCCAGCTGGAGCAACACATCCAGAGTGCCCCGATGAGGGCGAAAGCCGAACATGTTGGGTGGAAGAAGGTGTTCGCGTTCCAACCACCAGGGTAGTCTATTTTGAACTACTTTCTCAAAGATTTTACTAATGTTAGATAGAAGACTAATGGGCCTGTAGGAAGCTGCCTCTGTTGGGTCCTTGCCAGGTTTAGGAATAGGTATTGTGATAGCATGACACCACACAGAAGGAAACACCCCCAACAACCAGCTGTCATTGAGGATGCTTAATAGAACATGAGCCAGAGCATCTGGGAGATGACGGAGAAACTCGTTCGGGATGTTGTCCGGTCCCGCGGCCTTTCTGTTGGACAGTGAGTGTAAAGCTAAGGAAAGCTCCTGGGAAGTGATAGCAGTGCTAATTATATGGCTGTTGTGTGAGGAAGTGGGTAATGCAAGTGTTGGTACTGGATCTGGTGAGCCGAGTGTGGTGTGAATGTGGGTTGCAAGACACTCGACTCTTTGGGCATCAGTGATAAGGTGGGCACCGTTACTAATTAACCCGTTGTTTGCTACAAGCCACCATCCAGGCATTAGTGAGCGAGTGCGGCAAGCCACTATACAGCCAGCTACCTGCCGACCCAGTTGAGTTAATTAAGGTCATGGCGATATCCGTCAACTTTTTCCATATGTCAAATTTTCATCAACTTAGTGTCTTAGTCAGTCACTCCACAGACACCATGGAAGGAGGAAGTAGTGATTTATTGGATTCTAGCCAACCACACACTCTCATTATCTTATATGTCATAATATGCCTCTAAATGCTCCTCATCATCATGTAGCACAGATAACCCATATTGTTAGATCGTGGTGTCTTCCCTCATCAGAGAAAGAGAGCAGGATTACACACACATACAGAGTGTTGTAACAGAACATTTGCGTGAAGTTTCTCTCTCTCAGTAATTCAGAGAGAGAGAGAGAGATATGGGTGGAGACGCTATAGTATTTATCTTCTATAATTATAGTTTCCACATTTCCTGTACTGTGACTCTAGGGACTAAGGATTATAAAAGCAGAAGAGGAATGGGGAGGGGAAAAGATACTCGATCCTAAGATATAATATAGGGTAGCCTGTTATAACAGGTTATCTATAGAGATGGAATCAACAATATGGAAAAGTTGTACAGTAGAGGAAATTTTATGAAGGAAATGTTGAATGAAGTGTGGTTTTGGAGAGAGAGAGGAGGTATCTGATAATAAAGGTGAGAGAGGTAGGAAGGAAGGAAAGGAGAGAGGGAAAAATGAGGGAGAAAGGAAGGAAGGAAGGGAGGAAGGAAGGAAAGAAGGAAAGGTGAGAGAGGTAGGAAACATGGAAGGAAGGAAGAAAGATGGGAGGAAGGGAGATAATAATTTTGTGTTGGAGAGAGAGAGAGAGAGAGAGAGAGAGAGAGAGAGAGAGAGAGAGGCGGGAGTGGGTTTATTATCTGACCGTGTGAAGTGAGTCAGGTCGAACTGCTCTGGACGCTTCTATTTTTTTATAGCATGTCAGCGGGTAGTGTGTGTGTGTGCAATAATATTATTCTGTATAGACAAGGGCCTTCCAAAGTTGTCTTTGACAATTATTTGTATGATGAAGGATATAATTATTTCAAAAGAAGTAAACTAATCCGATACAATAATTTCCTCACCTAAATCAGTGAAGAAATTGCCGCCATATGCCTTTGTTTGTATGGGCAGAGAGTACTGCGAGGGAGGGGGCGGGAGGGTAATGGAGAGAGTGAGGGATGTTAGTTGGGGAATGTAAGGGGAGGGGGAAAGAACAGCTAATGGGACATACACTGACACCATGGAGTTAGAATAAAAAACGCATACAGCTTACAAAACAAGTGTGTCATTGTGTTTTTAGTCATAAATAGAATATAGCTCGAATTGTAGATATATATGGAAAATAATCTCAATTTTATGTATGAAGATACACACACACACACACACACACTATACATATCTCATTTTCTGATTTGTAAATATATAATCTGATAATTTGACCAGAAAGTACAGCCTCCCTCATTGTCCTCTCGTTTATAGTGACTCACTCTCCCCAGGGACACAAGGTGGGTAAAGGGCTCGTCATTGTATGTGTGTGTGTGTGTGTCAAACTCTCTCTGCGCTTTTGTGTGTGTGTGTGCACAAAACATATACATAACATATACATAACTGGGTATACAGTAAGTAGTGAATGGAAGTAATGCGTGGAAGTAGGAGAACGTTTACCACCAATACACACACACACACACACACACACACACAACAGGGTGTAGGTGGTGAAAATACTGTTTGTGAAGTAAATTCATACAGTTGTATAACTAAGGATATAATTTTTTAGGCAAGGCAAGTGAAAAATAAGTCAGATAGTAACTTTGTGAATAGAAGCACATATATATCCTTGACATTTTAGCCATATATAATTATTCAGTTCATTTTAGTGTATGCTTCTATTCATCCATTTTCTCTGATGATCAATAATAAGGAAAGTATAAAAAATTCCTAGTGTCCTCAACCACTCCAATTACGTGTAATAATTTTGGCAAAACCAAGGCAAATAAATAAAAGATATAATCGATGTATGATGCACAAACATGGGACAAGTACACTGATATAAGTTTTATACAGTTTTGAGATAGCAAGCATTTGGCTATATACCCGCACAGGGAGAGTTAAACTTCATCGATATACCGCAAACAACGGGTTAACGGGAAAGTTAATGGGGGTTGGAGTCTGACCATCTTCCTGAAGAATGACCAAGCTCGGGTGACTGAGGTTGCAAAGGATAGGGAAGCACAAAATGAGGCCCATGCAGAACGTTTCTCATCAAGAATAACACGTTTGCATTTGGCCTCTAAATATCTATAGCGTTGACGGAGGGTATTGATGGGACGTTTGCGCCACGCATTGAAGGCGTGACGCTTTGCCTGAAGGGCTGCCGAACACTTTCTGTTCCACCAGGGAACCCTGAAAGTGCGGTAGGGGCGGGATGTATTAAGGTGAAAATGACTAGACCCCACTTCCACCAATGTGTTAGTGAGGTATTGAATTTTGACTTTTGAAGGGAGGGTATTTGGAGGAATAACTGAATTTAATTTCTTGTGAAAAGCTTCCCAGTCACCCGTTTTGAGGGACCAACAGGGTCTACGTGATGTGGGAGGAGGTGTTGTAAATTGAAAGGATATTACTACAGGAAGATGGTCACTACCCATGTTAGGGCCAGTTGTTATTGTGGTTAGGAGGAGTGAGCCATTTCCCAGGCATAAGTCCAAGGTAGAGGATTTCCCTGAAACTGGATCAATCCTGGTAGGGAGGCCAGGTGGGGTAAGTAGAGAGATAGTGTCACTGTCCATCAAAAGACCCGAGAGGGCCAACCCCGATCGGTTTCTCCTGCTTCTGGGCAGGGCCGGTTCCCAGAATTCATGATGGGCATTAAAATCACCCATAATTAATGACTGGGAGGAAAGTTGTGAAAACAAATGTTTAAATTCTTGTAATGAAATATCCAAACATGGATTATAAAGCAATAATATTTGAATTGGCCCTGTATCAAAGGTTACTGTAACTCCCAAGTGCTCCAGCCCACCTCCTGGAAAGGAAGTAATAGTTAGAGGACTAGAAGGGAGAGACTGATGCACCAGGAGAAGGAGGCCGCCTCCTGCCTGTCCAGGTGTTCTATCTACCCTGTAAGAAACATAGTTTGGAAAGGAGGGAGAGAATGCATCTGTGAGCCACGTCTCACATATGCCAACTATTAGAGGAGAATATGATGAGAGCGTGGTTTTAAAGACTGGAAGTTTCCGGTACATAGACCGGGCATTCCAGAGGATGAAATGGTGTGGGAGTAAAGTATTCACTGAGAAAGTGACATAAGGAAGGTCAGGAGCCCTGGCAAGCACTTACAGAAGGCCACCCTTAGGCCAAGACCAGATGAAATGTGTGTGATAAATTCTAGTGCAATAGGTACTATACCACTAATGAAAGCCGGCCATGCAAAACCCGAAGCATGCTGGGCTGGAAGTGAGGAAGCTGTGTGAGTAAGGCCTGCACTACCAAGCGAGGGCATGTGTTGTTGTGAAGGCTGTGGTTGAGGCTGAGGGAGGGATGGTGGATTGGGTAGGGAAGGACGAGGATAAGGTATAGGCAGTGTTATAGGTGGTGCATTGGATTTTGGGGGTGCTTTTTGAGGAGTTTTTGCTCTGCGGGTTTTAGGACTGTTTGTGTGTTTAGGTTGTTTGGGTGGTGAGGAAATTATTCGAGATTTGCGAGGTGTCCTATTTCTACGTTGTGGTTTTGGTGTGCTGTTGGGTGCATGTGTAGTGTCTTTTGGTGCTGGAGAAGGCTGTCGTGGCAGTGTGGAATTGCCACGAGCCGCTACGGGGAGAACAACTATCTGAGGGCTGAGGGGGTAAATGTTTAGGTTTGTTGGTTTTGTTTGAGGTTGTGAATGGAGTTTGGTTGTAATAGTATCCGGACGGATTTCCCTCAGTTGGCGTTTGACTTCCTGCATGGAGGTATCAGGGTCATGCTGGGTCTCTTGGACCTTCGCAGCCCTGATGTATGCCGGGCACTGCTTTGATGTTGGTCTGTGTGCTCCCAAACAGAAGTAGCAGTGTTGTGTTCTCTCACACTTATCGGTGCTGTGGAAACCACTGCACCTCCCACATCGGATCTTACCTCCGCAGGAGATGTTTCCGTGGCCAAACAGAAGACATCGGGTGCACCTCAGGACGGGGAGAGTGTGCGGCTTCACACGGTACACCACTGAATCCAGGGCAACCCTCTCAGAGAGTGGTCCCCTCAACTTCAGCCGAATAGCCATGTTTGGCACCCTCTCCCCATCCCTTGTCGTATCTGGCAGTCTGAAAGCTGTCAACAGTTTTGTCGGCTGATCGTCTAGTATGGTCAGTCCTTCCTGGACGTCTTTGTCATCAAGTTCATGGGAAACTGGGAAAATCCTCCCGTATTGATACGTCGGATCGTCATCACCAGCGATCCAGCACTTAACTGGCCACTCACCCAGCATGACCACCGACTCAGGCACACTTACCAGGCCGTCGATATTGGCCACACTAAACTTCAGCCCTCGCCCTTTGCCAGTGGTGACCAGGGTATTCTCAATATACTTTTTTGCAAATATGGACTTAAATATTGCCTCTGACACCCTCTTGGGGTGTACAAAACATTGTGAACCGTCGACAGATTTCATTAAAATGGTTATATTGGTGTTATTATTGTCATGGTGTTTGTGTACAGCATTAGCATTAGCATGGGGTGGGTTATTTATAACATTAATAAATCTTGGTGGTGAAGCTGCTACATCAGCATATGATTTTTTACTTTTTGTGGTGATGAATACGTCACCCGGTGTGTCTGGAGATAGAGTCCTCTTGTTGTTGGTGGTAGTACATTCCATGTTTTCTGCTGTTGTTGTTGTTTGCTGCTGGTTGGCCAGTTGTTCTTCCCCCATGTTCGTCACTTCCGGGTTCTTCCAGGCCCAATGTTTACCTTGAACATTACTCACTTAAAGTCACTTTCTTCTTCTTCTGCACTGTCTGGATGATGTCTGTATGTGTTAGTATGTGTGTGTAGGTATGTTGGTTGAAATGTCAGATTGCTCAAATTTTTGAAAATAAGCGGAGCTCAGGCACTGACGTCCTATCGCTGCCACGTCTTACCAAAAAGTTTTACCTTCTTGTCTGGAAGCCATGATCACCTCTGTCTGATGCCTGTGTTGATCTCTCGTCAGTGTTACCAGCTCAGATGTTTGTTGATCTCTCATCAGTGTTACCAGCTCAGGTTTAGTAAGTTCAGTTCTGTAACTTTTCAACGGCTCCCCTTTGATTATTTATTGTTATTTATTTATTGTTATTTATTTATTTGTTATTTATTTATTTGTTATTTTTGCTATTTATTTTGTGTGTTTTTCTGCGATACCTGCTGAGTTTTTGTCTGTTTTTTATACCACACTTCTACTACTAATATATCTTTTACTTTTTCTATATTTTCAAATAATAATTGTTCACATAATTTTGATGTATTCTGATGAATTCTGTAAATTTGGTAAATAGAGTAAACAATATTCTAAGTGTTCCTTTTCTGCACACACACACACACACACACACACATCCTTCACATTTCTCTGATTCTCCTATAAGTCACTTTCTATCACTTAATTAAATTTACGGTGGTATTCATAAAAAAATCTTTCCCTTCAAAAGCATGGGAAAGAAATATATCACTCATTTTCTATTCTCGAAGATTTCATTCCTCTCCAGGCCTTAAATTCATTCCCTTGAATCGAGTATATTATTGGAACATGAAGGAAAAATTTACCCCATTCCTTCCATAATTCCTTTGTTGTATTTTATCCTGTATTGTTTATATGCTCTTTATATTATCATAATATATCGGAAAGACATGCACTAGCATTATACAACCGAAGGAAAAAGAATTTAGTGAATATATGAGGGTTTTTTCAATATTTTTAAAGACCTTGCTAGTAACGACTGAGTAATGGGTGCGAATGTAAACAAAACAAACCACGCTGGACGCTGATCACGCTACAGACTTCCACTGATTACACTACTACATATATTGTCTCTAGTAAGTATTGCTTATCAAAGCATTTCTTTTAATATCTGAACATCATAAAAATGACTGAGAAATCCCGAAGGACCTGTTGTTCAGGAATACTTTACATGGTCAAGATATATAATAATAGTTTAATGCCAAAAAGATGCACTTGCTATTGCCTATACAGGTGTAGCTGGATTAAAGGCGCGTTTTTGAATGTCCCGCGGCTTGAGCTGGACTTGAGTCTGGCTCGACTGAAAAATTGGACAAAGGAAAACACAATAGCTTGCCGATCACGTGACATAAGAAAACAATAACAAACAAGATGGCGGAAGGCAGAGCATTCCACTGGCAGGATCTTTTCTATTCTTACTCTTCGCTCCCTGGAACAAGTGAGGATGTAATGTTTCCAATGCTGCCGGACCAACCAGGAGATCCTGGACCAGCATCCCTCTTGTTGCAAGAATATACGCAGCAGGTCACGGCCCATTCATCCTTGATGTCAACAAGTACCAGGTACAGGACCAATGCAGTATGTGTTAACTGAGAATAAAATGTCCAGTGTTTTTTACATTTCTAGGCTGTACTGTATATCAATGCATATACAGGTAATGTGAGAATTTTATTAAATACAGAAAATAATAGCGAAAACCAGGAGATACTTAAGAAGCATTAAAATTGTAACTTAAAGCCAATGTAAAGCTGTGCAACTATGGTTACGTTACAGAACAGTTATAATATATTGAAACTAGAGTAACAGTTATACCTGTATGTAGCTTACAAAGGTAATTTTGTATTTAGAAACATGTAGATTTACAGTATACTTATTCCATTTCATCAGTTTTCCTTGCTTGAGTATTTGGACACCTCCCTCGGCATATAATTTAATAATAAAGTAAAAGTGACTGTACTGCAGATTAGGTAGCTTGTATTAATCTAGATGCACCTCTTTATCTCCATTTACTACACAATGTTTTTCCTGAACTTCATTGCTCTCCCTGCTAACTGTAGTGGAAAAGAAATTTATATAATAATTAGAAATATGATAGAATAACGGGATGCGGAGCTCTTTTACACAATTACTGAAAATGGATTACACAGGGCTTTGTTTCAAACGGGAGTCTATTAATGCATAGTCATTGTTGGCAGGATAACACTACTTTCTGCTCTTCAGGACTCCCTCATCGGGGACAGGGAGTATAAGGGAGGGAGGGAGTTACAACTGTGACAAGTAACGGGGGTTGAATTACTGAGCCGCTGTGTTGGTAGGTGTGCTTGGTGAAATTTCCCATCTGCAGTATCAGAATGTTTCTTTTTCTTCAATATTTCCCTGTTTACTATTGAAGATAAATGCATAATAACCATCTTGTTATTTCATTAAGTAGATATGTCACCATTTGCTCTTGCACAATCTGTTTTATTCAAAAGAGTGTTCTGACATGTTATTCATTAGTTGTTGCACCTAATCCTTACGAATCGCAAAATGGACAGTGCATTGAACCACACCTCTCGCCAATTTAGCATCCATCACTTCCTTTTCCATAATCTTTTCTACACAGCTCCATAAATATTACACTCTTCCGTTCTCCTCTGTCATCCCTTTTCCTCCATAAATACCTTGGAAATATGTTCTGAAGAATTGAAATACTGCCAGAATTCTCTAGATAAATGTAGAAAAAAGGGTATGTTAGATACTGTACTGTACAAGGTTTGCTTAATTAGGTGCTTACATTTGGTTGGGTTTTTAGTTAGGTTCAGTTTATGCGTTGGGTAGAGGATTAGTGGTGGCGTTGATAACAGTGGCACCAAATGTTGTTGCTAGTGGAGTGTTTGTTAAGGACAAGCGTTTAATTTTTTATGAAATATCTATGGCATTCATAATACTTACCGGGTACCGTTTATTTTTCTTTCACCAGACAGTCACACCCAAAACAGCAAGGCTTCAGTCAACACCTTGAAAAGAAGGAGAATCTGGACTTCTTTAGGAATTTAAGGGTGACAAAGGACACCTTCCAGCTACTTCTAGGAATTGTTGAGGAAAATTATCACCCCATCTCTGACAGAGGGACTCCTCCTGTTTCATCAAAGGAATGTCTGCAGATGGGTTTGTGGTACTTGGGCAATAAGGCCACTTATCGTGAAATTTCAGAATTATTTGGCCTATCAGAAGCTGCTGTGTTCAATGCCGTGCACATATTCATAAAAATTATTTGTAACATTGGGCACAGGTACATAAAATGGCCCACAGTAAATGAGATAAAGGACACTGAAGCTAAATTTAAAGACATGGCAGGGTTCCCAGGGGTTGTTGGAGCTATTGATGGCTGCCACATAGATATTAAATCACCAACTGAGGCCCAAGCTGATTATATTGACAGAACAAACAGGCATAGTGTAAATTTAATGGCTGTGTGTGATTCCACCAAAATATTTACATTTATTGATGTTGGGTTTGCTGGTTCTGCACATGATAGTAAAGTGTTCAAGCATACAAGCTTGTACAGTGCCATATGCAATTCCCCCTTAAGTATTTTTCCATCAAATTATTACCATATTATTGGTGACTCAGCCTTCCAACGATCTAATTATGTGCAAGTTCCATTCAGAGACACTGGAAACTTAAGTGAAATAAAGAAAAAATATAACAGAAAATTGTCCCAAACAAGACACGTGATAGAAAATGCATTTGGGTATTTAAAAGGCAGGTTTAGGCGGTTGAAGTTCATCGATGCAGATGTGAAAAGAATACCGAGCATTGTTAAAGCTGCTTGTATATTACATAACATTACATTGCAAAACCCAGTTGAGGAAGCAATGCTTTTGACTGAAGGCACTGAAATCGAAAGGCATGAGCACTATGATGTCGCACAAGAAATTCATCTTCCAGACATAGGTGGGATGGAGAAAAGTAACTTTATTGCAAGTCTGTTGTAATTAGCGTGGTGGTTACAAAAGGACTTGGCAGTGATTGGAGAAGAATGCATAAATGTAGGAAGTGTGAGATGCAGTGTACAAGGAATGGCAATATCAGCAGTGTTATAATTATACTTAGGGATGTGCCAAAAATAGTAGGATGAAAAAAAATAAAGTTTGTACTCAATGGATATTTATATTTTTCAAAAGTTCCTCCACAAACATATCCATACCCAAATCACACTGCAATGCAATACATATTTTACTTTTTTTCCCTCTCTAGTTTTAAAAGCTGCTCAAGGATTTCAGTTTTTCTTTCCTCTATTCTTAAAAACTGTCTTTGATTTTCAATAATTTCTTCCATAAACTTTTTCTGTTGCTCGCACCATTCTTCATATTTTGTAACAAATGCATCTATTCGTTTTCCCGAAGCTCTCACCTCTTCCACACTTTCTCTCTGTATACCTTCCAATCGTTGTGATTGTGATGGTGGTCTTATTTTCTTTCTTTTCACTGATTTTCTAACCTCAGGTATACTAATAGCTGGTGGTGGGTCATCTGGATCTGAGGGTTCTGCTGGAGGGATAGCACTAATTCCCGAGGGTCCAGGAATGGGATCAACAACACTTTGGTCACCCTCTACATTTAAATGTTCAAGGCCACAACTTACAGTTATGGGCTTTGCAATTGGGCGATCCCCAAGAAAGGCACACAGTTGTTCATATCCCTGGGGCACATGAAGTTTAGCCCCCCCAGTTGTGTTCATGTTTTGAACATATCTGAAGAAGGTGTACCTCAAATTCTTCCACTTTGTTTTACATTGATCAATGGTAACCCCAGGGATCTGTAAAGCAGGGGACTGCATTAATGTAAAAGACTACAGTAATAGGTTACTAGAATATTTTTTGGTGTTATTTTAAAAAGCAATATGCATACTTTTTTAGTGATATATATTACTCATTATTGTCACTTGTATATTGCATGAAAAATATGGAAATATTACTTCAAAATTTATTACATGCTATTCTAAGTCCCCATTGTAAGAAATGCATTAAAAAACTGAAGAACATAGGTAACATATGTGCCCAACACCAAGGAATTATAGTTATAAACATAAAGCTAAGCAGGTGCATAGAGAAAAACGTCTTCAATATTGCCCCATGATAGAAGCGTGTTAGGTGAGGGTAGCTTTTTTGTAGGTCTGAAGCAAATATCTGTTCAATGATATTTGGTGTTTAGCGTAAATTCAGTATATAGAAGGCAGTAGTTTTGGTCAGAGTGCATGAATGAAATGTTAGGTTGTGTATGGTAAAAGAAGGTAAAGTTCCGGTACCTGTGTTTATTACCTCAACATTCATATAGCGTTTTGTACCTTCAAGAGCAACCAAAACCCCCACATATATTTTTGCTGAAGACAGTACGATATTTGAAAGAGCAGAAGCTGAAGTGATTGACTTTGCTACACCTTACAGAGTGGCTGTACCAACTGGGACTAAGTGTGAGATAACTCTGAGGGGTGAGAGGATGGAGGAAGTGAAGGAGTTTAAGTACCTGGGTACAGTTTTGTGTAAACATGGAAGTATGGAAGGAGAAATTAGGGAGAGAGCAGTGAAAGGTAGACAGGTCATAGGATCATTGGGAAGGATTATGAAGGGTAGGAGTGTGAGTATGGAAGTGAAAAAGGGACTGAGAAATAGTATAATCCTGCCAACACCGACGTATGCGTCGGAGACATAGACATGGAGTAGGGCTCATCAGTCTAGAATAGGTGTTGTGGAAATGGGTTATTTGAGAGGAGCATGTAGACTTAGACTTACTAGATGGGATGGAGAAAGTAATGAGAGTGTATACGAGAGATGTGGTATGAGTGAGAAGGCAATTGGTATTGAGTGTGGAGTGGTTGAGAGAGTGAAACGTAATACATTGAGATGGTTTGGACATGTGGAGAGAATGCAAGGCAAGGATATATGGAAGTGAAATTGTAGGACCTGGTGTGAGAGGCAGACCACCGGTTAGATGGCAGAACAGAGTGGAAGGGTATGTAAAGGAGAGAGGTGTGAGAGGCCGAGTGGGGCTTGAACAAGTAAGGAGGGAGTGTTGGAACAGGGAGAACTGGAGACACTTCTGCCGTGGCCACCCCCCTGGGGGGAGTTCCCGGAGGAAACGAGGCGTCGGAGCTATAGATAGATAGATAGACAGTACCATAATGACACAAAAGGCTGTTTCAGGATGTCTGGACATGCATGCTTATAAAACCATTCAAACATTACTTGCACGATTTGCAATGGATTTATTTATGATGCAACAGTATTGTACTTTGATTCAAAATTAGTAGATGTAAACAATGCACTTGAGATGTCATCCATCAAGTGACCAATAGATAATAATGAGTGACAGTAAAATAAACATGCAGTGTAGTATTAACATATACAGCAATGGAAAACATTGACTAGTTATGTCTATAATGGTCTGGGATGCACTATGCAGTATACAATTGGAGCTGTACCTACCCCTATTGATAAACTATCCTTGTGACTTGGCTGGAAAATTAAGTAATGAAAGGACTTTCAGTTTTGTGGGTTAAAACCTAAAAAAAACGTTGTTATAAACAATATAAACAAGTATCAATCTTCAGTATTTAATTTCTAATATTACGGTTCATAACTACTTCAAAGAGTATATCAGGACATATATATACTCTAAGAGCCGTTCTTACAGACGTCTCTTATTTCAGGGTAGGTAGAAATCATTCCCAACAAATGTATATTTTGGTCCTTAGAAGAAGGTACAGTAAGGACAAAAAACCTATCTATTGTATTGGGAATTATTCCTGCCCTCACTACATTATAAGAACAGCAGTTTCAACTCACTTGCGGTGAAATTACGTGATAAATATCACGCCATACACGGTCTCTCCTCTCCTGCTTTCCATCCAAACGAGGGTATGCATTATGGACAGCTTGAATCAGGATAATGACCGTCTCTTCTGTCCATGGTGTTTGCCGCTGACTGTGGGACTGGCTTGTTGTTGCTTTTTGGGAGGCAGGGGTGTGAGTCTCTGATGTTCAAGAAGAGATACAGGTCATTACCTAGCCAGACATAGACATAATTATAATTTTTTTTCCTATTTACAATCATTCCTTTACTTTACCTCAACATATTTAAGATCTACAGTCACAGTTAAAGTATTAGGAAAACCAACAAAACGTTATCCTTAAATAACACTTTATTAAACCCCTACTACTCATGAAAATATAGAGAATACTGCACATGTGCATATCAGTAATTGAAATTGTCAATAAATCACTTCAACTTAAGGTAAGGAGTATTTTATTGGACTACTGCAATAAAATGAAATAAATTATTTACCAATAGCAGAACTGCTACCTGATGCACAGGCTTCACTTTCCATCCAGGTGTCCTGTGCAGCATGACGTGCCAAACACATTGATGCCCGCTCTTGTGTGTCATACACGACCCTGCAGTGGCCACACGAGTACCTGATAATCATGAGTGCATGTCACAACATTTGCAGTAAATATCCTCAATCAAGAACTTCCTTTCTATTTTAATGAAGAATTATCCATCAATCATTATCTTAATGATTCATAAATTTAGGCTTAGTTGGTATTCAGAGTTTACTTTGCAGTGGGCCGAGTGGACCTGCATCAAGATTAAAATACAATAATGCAATGTGGACTGAAACACATTTGAAAATAAAAGAAAAATTGGAAAACATCAAACCTTTGGGGAATGTCTTGGTCTGGTTGAACAAGTACAACTGAACCATCAGCATCTTCTTCTTGCTCATAATGGGTGGAAAGACACATATGTGCCTCATACTCTAGCAAGTACAGTTTATCGCAGATGGAACACTGGAACCTGAAAAAAATTGGTATCAAGCCATAATTAAAGAAGTAATATAATAATGGGATAGTTCTGTGGTTATAGGGCACTATGTGTTACTGACAATAATGCATGTCGGGTTGAGGAAAAGGAAAGGAGAGGTTGGCCATATTACAGTATAGGCAAATCGGCTGGAGGAGAGGTGGGCATTTTCAGAGTGAGTTTGAGTTAGAGAGGGAGAAAAGTACTGATTCTGCCAGGATATCTTGGAGGAAGGGTCATTCGGAGAAGAACAGCAAGTGGAGAAATGTGGTAGCTCTAGTAGAAGCATAAGCCTATTGGAAACATGTCAGGAGAGTATAGTGACTAGAGAGAGGCACTGTAACAATCTGGGCCGAGTCTGAGTGCAGAGTTTAAAGGGTAATGAAACATAACATCTCTCACCGGCAATGGCGCAGTAATAACTCTTACCCGAAACACTACACACAACTTGATTGCATACATCTTTCACATATAACTGTGATCACAGACACCTCTAGAGCATATGCATAGTAATTATTAGTCATAATAAATCATAATAAGTCGTCCATGTGAATGAATGGGTTAAGAATACTTACATTGCTGCCTCAGACGCCATTTCATCTGCTGGTTTGTTTATTTACATTGTGACGTCACTACACTGCCTCAAGACAGAGTCAAGCCTGCTCCAGAGCAGGCTTGACTTGGCTGGACTTTGGGTTCAGCCAGACTCGAGGCTGGCTTCAGTTTGGGACATGAAAAAACACGCTTTGACGTCTGCCTCGAGTCTGCCTCGAGTCTGGCTGAAGTCTGGGACATTCAAAAACGCGCCTTTATTAATAAGTTTTACAGTAAGGAATTGACATAAAATTCAACTTATAGCAAGACAAAAACAAAACAATGAACAAACACTAACATCTTGGTTGAATAATGAAAAGGATGTAGCCTAAAACTTACATCAAACAAGATGTTTGTTGGAGTCCCTTGGTTATTTTTTTTTTAGCTTAAAATTAAAATAATTTACTTTATCTAAAGTATATTTTCATAAGATGATTGCACTGGGTATTGCTAAAATAACCAAACCCAACCTAACCTAACCAGTAGTTCGCTTAAACTATTAAATGATATGTCAAATGGGAATTCAATATTTTTACATATACTACACTTCACCATTTCACTGTCAGTATACTATGCCCATAGTTTGGAAGTCATTATTAGTAATACTTATAGGTCTGTAATAAATTCATATTATTTTTAGATAAACACAGCATGGATCGTCTTCACAATCCTTTCTTGGAGGTGCCTGATGTGCCACAGAGATGGAATATTGATATCAACCGATGGGAAGAAATGGTCAATCACCTGAATGAGCAACGAGTACGTCGCCCTCGTAGGATTATTGTCGACAGGATGGATCCATTCCAGGCAATGACTGAAGAGGAGTTTATAGAACGCTTCCGACTTCGTAAGAACTCTGTTCAAAATCTGATCAATGAACTTGAAAATCAGCTATTAACAACAGTTGATCAGAGAGTTAAATCAAATTAGACTGGTCTTTACTATATGGTTGTGAAACAGAAACAAATCTGTGCCAAGCATACAAATTTAGCAAATTAAATGTATTTTTTAAATGCATGTACTGTATGAAGTACTACATACTGTAAGCATGTAAAGGTTTTTTGGTCACAGATTGTACTGTGCTATAGTACTGCAGATGAATTAATCTATTATGAATATAAATGTACTGTAAAGTCCTGCATTTAATAATGACTTGTAGTACGTAGCTTACTGCATTGTGGGACATTATACCTGCATATGCTCTGCAGTGCTGTAAGTTTAATTATTTTTCCATTTCAGTATAAACACTTCCTTTCACATTTAATGCGAGTTACTGCTTGTCATGATGTAAAATTAATGTCGATAAAAGACCAAATGTGCAAATATTAGAATACCAACTTAAACCTCAATCCACAACTTGCACAATTTCTCTATAAAGCCTTCTAATAACGAGTGTCTCCTTTTTTCAGGGTCACCTGTTCCACCTCAACTCCAAGTGCTAATTGCCCTTGGCTGTATGGCAACTGGTAGCAACCAAAATATCATGGGGGATTGCTACAGTGTTTCCCAACCAACTGTAAGCAGATGCCTGTCACGAGTAGCCAAAGGCATAGCAAGACTGAGGCCTCGATATGTAAAGTTTCCTGATGGCCAGGAACTCCAGAGTGTGGTATTAGCATTTTATAATATAGCAAGGATGCCTGGTGTCATAGGTTGCATTGACTGTACACACATTGCCATTCTCAAGCCGACATGCAACAATGCTGAATATTATAGATGTAGAAAAGGATATTTTTCCTATAATGTTCAAGCAATTTGTGGACCTAATTTAGAGTTTTATAACGTTGTTGCACGTTGGCCAGGCAGTGTGCATGACAGCAGAGTTTTCCGAACCACCCAGATATATGATTCATTAGAGGCAGGGGAATACCAAGGTCATCTTCTTGGTGATAGTGGCTATCCATGCCGCAAATACTTGTTAACTCCCGTCCAAAACCCACAGGGCCAACAGGAAGAGAGGTATAATGCAAGTCACATTAAAACGAGAAATACAGTAGAAAGAGCTTTAGGTGTGTTGAAGAAAAGATTTGGATATTTGGGTAAAGTCATGAGAACTGACCAAGATACAACAAAAGCAATAATTGTTGCAGCTTTTGTACTGCATAACATGGCTGTGACCACAAGAGTGATTGATCCACAACAAATGCTTGATGGGAATGATGTGCAACAGCATATTGATGCTGGAATTCATAATGGAAATAATGTCCAGGGCCAGGCTAAGAGAAGGAATATTATTGATAATTATTTTTAGGATTGTTTCAGAATTTTTACAGCCACTTCTGGTTGTTGTTGAAGTTGGTCAAGGTGTCTGGCCGAGCAGCCCCGAGCTCCTGAGGAAGGCCATGGCCTGAACCGGGCATTCCCACAGTGCCCTCAGAGAGTGTATATTATGTTGTTGGCGAGTGTGGTATATATAATAAATATATATATAATTTACATATTTGTACAATATATGAAAATATTTATTCTCAATAAACTAAAATTTTACTTTTCATCCATCATTTAACCAACATCTGATGTGAAGAGTATTTTAGCAATGCAATGAACTTGGTATCGGGAAAATAAGTAATGCAAAATTACTAAATGGGATAACAATTATATAGGTAACCTGTTCTTGTTACATAATAGTGTTAATACAGTATCATATACCATACAACCTTATAAATAAGGCCTTAACTGCTTACCACTTGTACTGTACATAATTCACAAGTAAATTTTATTGTATTGTACTTCACATGCAGTATCTGGTGAATAGTTTATTATTGATGTAGTTTATTGGGTACCCATCTCCACATAACTGCAGATAACCAAACCTACGTTTGTTTTTGGCATTACACACCATCCAACCTAATAACTTACCAACCATGGGTACAATACAGTATACCCAATAACAGTTCTCCAACCCAAACCAGTGCCCAGATCAGTTTCAGTAAAATTAGTATAAGGAATAACACCAAACACTCAGGTTACACCAACATAATTTATTTAAAACAAAGTTATCTATAAGTGAAGGACATATAAAATAAACTTTTGCACTTTCCAGTACAGTATTGTACTGCAATTTTGTACTATATTATTGCACTTCATAATTATTGCTTCCTTACTCCCTCATTCCTTTTTTCATGTAAAGTTCACCTCAGAGGAAAATTTCTATAATTAGTTTCACCTTGTTGGCATTTTAGTAATTCATACTTTTTTATTATATTTAAAATTTCCATTTTGAGGTTGCCTTCTTCTTCATCAATATGACTCCGCATTTGGGCACTTTTTATTTTTATTTTGCCTTCTTCCTCTGCTACCTCTCTCTGCTCTTGGGCCATTTTGAGTTTGATTTTGCCTTCTTCCTCTGCTACCTCTCTCTGCACTTGGGTAATTCTTAGTTTTTCTCTTAAGATGTCTTTTTCCATGTCAAGGGCTTCTTCATAAAACTTGTTCTTTATCTTCGTAATTTCAATTTCATCTTTGTTCGAGAACTTTAATTCTCGGCAAAACTTTTTTCTTGCTGGTGCCTGAACACTTCCACGTTTTTGGTGGCACTTTCCAGCAGAAGCTGAATTTGCTGGAGTACTGGTACAGGGAATATTTAAAGGTGAAGGTTGCACACAAGGTGAACCAGCAGGTAGGCCTAATATATCTTCTGGAATTACCTCTAGATCTGGTACTGGAAGTTCAATAATGGCCATAGGGTCATCTAGATCAACTGCATCAGAGTCATAAATATTCCCCGTATCGCTGACTTCTCCACGAATCAAATCCAGCACTCTTGCCGTTTCTTCGGTGTACGGAGTCGGTGCAGGGCCACCACCAGTCTCCTTTACTTTTGGCTTGAAGGAGTCATGTTCTTCTTTGGCTCTGCAAGAAAAAGTTTGTCATAATATTTTATCAATTAAATTAACCTAGGTATAGGATATCATTTTGTACTTATTGGACTCCATGATTGAAGGTATGCATGAACTATTGTTTTTCTGTGACTCACATGAATTTTTTTTTTCTGGTGCATAATATCTCTATGCATAAACAGTACTCCTTACAAGTAAAAAAATAACTGACTGAAATATCAAGACGCAGTATAATATTTTGAAGGTCTAAGTTTATGGAAATCTCACTTTTACTTTTTTTTTTAAATAATGAAAGAGTTACAGTAATGCAAGCAAGCTCTAGAGCAGACCAACAAAAAAATATAAGCTATGGAATCCTTCCTCAATCCATTCATATGTTAAATTTAGGATGGGATTATCAAGGAATGTAAAGATTTGATGCTTTTATGTTATTTATTTGTTGGAAATGCACACTACTGCCGCTGAAAAGGGATGCTTTGTTAGGAACAAAGGATGCCAGGTTAGAACCAATGGAAACAAAAAATAAAACCAAAGAATGCCTGGGGTAAGGTCAAAGGATAGGACTGAAGGAAATCAAAATTAGGGCCAAAGGTCCTAGTCTGGTGAGGTTGGCTTGTCTAGTAACAAAATACACAATTTCCAACAAGCAAATAAAAAACATTAGATCCGTGCATTCCAAAATGAAGGGGGGAAATAGGATGAAGAAATGGTTATGCAGTTAATCCTATAGATGATAAAATATTGGATTTCTATAAATTGATGTTATTACCCATATTACTGTATTCCACTGCAATGTATACTAAATTAATATCTTTTTTACCTAACTCGATAGCCTACCAAAAACTGCTTTACCTAACTCGATAGCCTACCAAAAACTGCAGGGCCAAACAGTTTGTTATCTGTAGCACTGGCCATTTTGTCAGCCCCTGAGCAGGTTATCTTTAGCAATACCCTAGTAATATGAATTTATAGATATACTTACTTGGATTTTATGCGATCCCAAATCTTCTTTAGCTGCTTTCCAGTGCGTGGCAGCTTTCCAATGCCTGTTGCATTGAATCTCGTGGCGATCTCCTCCCATGCTTCAAGTTTTTTACCCACTATTCTCGCATCTGAACGACGATCATTTACAACTGAATGGTGTCCCACGATATCTATAAGCAAGGACATTCCTTCAGCTGATAATGGAGGAAGCCTACTCTTGCATTGGGAGTCCATGGTGGGGAGAATAGTGCAAGTGAAGTGGCGAGAAGGAAGAAAAGTGAACACGCGTGTTATTGCCAGCGTGGTTTTGTTTACTATTGATGCCCTGAGGCTACCCCGACATACCAACCGCACAAACATTTCTCATTTCAAGGGTACAGGGCTAACAACATCTACATTTTTCTTTCCCTTCCAAGGAAATATTTTAGCATAACGAGGGGAATGAAAAATCCATGGAAGGGAATGAAAGATGTAGGGAAAGAACTGTTTTTAAGAATAACACTGTATGGGTGTTGATTCTTAACTTAAATTACAAAACTGATCCATACGTATTATCATATAATATATTTTCTTGGCTTATTTCTTTCTTATATTTCTTATATAATGTTAATGCCGAGGATTGTCTCGAGCTGAACGATAGGCCATCATGGGCTGTGTCAGGTCTGTAGGTAGAGGTTGACCATCTCTTGCAGGCAGGATTCCATTATTAATTCCCTTTACACACACACACACAACAAGAAGATGGACGCCTTGGAAGCCAAAATGGATAAACAAGCTGACGTCATCTACAAGCAGCAGCTATATCTTGAAGCTTTGGACCGAAAGGAGAGAAGGGCAAATATTGTCATCCTAGGGGTACCTGACGAGCAGGAATCCCTTAGTGGAGCAGTCGACGACGAAGGCAAGTTAAACAAGATATGGGAAAAGCTTGGTGTAATCCACATTGTTGGGACCCACCGCAGGCTAGGAGGTGCGGCGCAGGACGGTATGAATCGCCGATGCCGCCCTATCCTGTTGACGCTCAGGGATGAATCGCAGAGGCAACACATCCTTGAGCGAGCTAAGAATTTGAAGACAGCTGCTGAAGATTTTAGGAAAATATATGTAAAGAAAGATATTCATACAGCAGTGAGGAAGGAGTGGAAGAGGTTGCATGACGCTGAGAGGACGGAGAAGGAACGAGCAGGGAACGCGGGCTGTGTCATCTATTACAACACCAGGGAAAGAAAACTGTATCGAGACGGCGTCGTAATTGACAGCTGGAACCTACAGGCGTTTTGACAACCTTGTAATGTAAGTGACCTGAAAATTATATCATGGAACATTAATGGAGTATGCACAAAGTTGGAAAAAGAATGTGTCAGAGTGTTGTTGAGTCAATATGATATTATATGTCTTAATGAAGTTAAAACAGGATTAACAGTGGAATTTCCAGGGTATGTAACATATCACAGTGCTATAGATGGGTCGGCAGAAAGAGGTGGTACAGTGGTGTGTGTGAGGAACAGTCTAGTGAACCGGGTTCATTCTGTTGATGTGAGTAGTGGTGACCAAGTGTGGCTTAAATTTAAGAATCTACAAGGTGTATTAATGGGATTCTGTTATATTCCACCGTGTGACTCCCCTTATTATTCACATGCATCCTTTGCTGCAATCCAAGAGAAATTATTATCCTGTAATATGACTAACAGTTGTATGATAATGGGAGATATGAATTGTAGGTTTGGATATTGTGTCACAACTATTGTTATTACTAATTAAAACAGGGAAAAATTGAAATCAGACATTTATTAGTTATTGTTTACATCTCCACAAGTCCTCGTCACGAAGCATTCAAACCCATAATCCAACTGGGTCTGTAGGCACCACACTGTAATTATAGTAACCACAATTATAATAACTGTTAACTTATTATAACCTGAAGTTTATACTTCGACCTCACGTTTGCATTAAGCATGTGTAATGTTTGTTTTGTTTTCTTATTATTATTATAAGCACCGATATATGTATTGCTTTAGACCCTTAGCCACGATGATATACAGTATATACACTATTTATATACACTTCTATGAAGATATTAAGGCTTGAAATACTGTAGATTACATATTTCATTTTATTACTCATCAATTTGTTGCTAGTATCATGTTCAACCACCCTCCTTCTCAATGACAGCCTGCAGTCGCTCGGGCATTGAGGCACCATGCCTCCTCACTGTATAATATATATGGTTTTCCCCGAAAAATCTCCCAGAACTTTACTTGTAATCCAATAATACACTATATGTAACGTAGGACAAGTTATTTTTCCCCCATGTGTTAAGTTGGTAAGCCTGCGAAAGCTACAAGATGTGGGATTGGTGTGTGTGTGTGTGTGTGTGTGTGTGTAAAGGGAACTGTGGTTCACATGACTCGAACCTTCACTTCACCAGAAATAAGCCTATATTCTGCAGGAGAGATTCGATTGTCTCATTCCGTTCCACAGAATATTATTTTTTCACATATAATATATGGATAATTGTGGTTCTCATAATTTTGTTTAATATATTCATTATTGTTGAAACACATTTACCATTGAGTATAGCCATTTCATTACATATGTCCAAGTTTTATAGTCACCCATCCCATCTGATGTCATTACAGTTCTGCTGATATCGAACAATACTTAATTAGCCTACAGATGAGAGTAGAAAATAATAATATTATGATGACAATGATAAAATTCAATACTTAATTATATAGGTTTGTTAATGTGAACTCCATCTCCATTAGTTCCTTCGCCCAAAGTCAACCATAAATCTTCAAAAAAACGTCTCTACAGCCACGGTTATTGGCGTCTCTCTTGTTCTCTCTTCCTCCACCAGCCCCTCCATACCCCCCCCCCCTTCTTTCTCTCTCATTTCATATATATATATATATATATATATATATATATATATATATATATATATATATATATATATATATATATATATATATATATATATATATATATATATATATATATATATTCTACATAACTATTATCATATCCTTTTGCTTGCATAAATTTGAAGGACTATGGGTGATAAGAGAGAAAAGCTTATGTCATTAAAACTTTCAAAGAACGAATGAGAAGGTTAAAAATATGAGAAACAAAAGATAAAAAATACTACAGAAGGCAAGGAAGGAAGGGGACGTGAGAGAGAGAGAAGACAGGTGAGAGGAGGTTGTGTGAGGTTGCCAGTTACTTGAAAAATATAGGTAGAAATTTATTTATTTTACGGCGAGAAGAGGTGATAAAGAGGGGGACTGCCAGCATGAGGGGTGAAAAGAATACAGGTAAAGCTGAAGACAGAAAATTAATTGTCTCAGCTCCGTTATTTGTTGCTTAATATCCAAAGGATAATAATTATAATCAGTATCTCTCTACGGGGGTGAACAATAGACAGTGTCTTTATTTAATAGATCGATCAAATGCAATATAATGAAGCACATATTCTAAATGTTTTTAATTTCTTTTCAACTACTCACCCTTATCTGTCCTATACACGACCGATGCCCTATCCATATGGCGAGGAAAGTTCAAGAATGGTTTACTGCTCATGATTATTTGCAGGTGATAGATTTGTCTATTTAAGACTGCGATATGAACCCTATAGAAAATCTATGAGGTTCTATCGTTAACACGTGGGAGCCAGAACGACAGAGAACCACAGCAGATTTGTTACGTCACACCAGAACACAGTGGGAGATTTTTCGGGGAAAACCATATATATTATACAGTGAGGAGGCATGGTGCCTCAATGCCCGAGCGACTGCAGGCTGTCATTGAGAAGGAGGGTGGTTGAACATGATACTAGCAACAAATTGATGAGTAATAAAATGAAATATGTAATCTACAGTATTTCAAGCCTTAATATCTTCATAGAAGTGTATATAAATAGTGTATATACTGTATATCATCGTGGCTAAGGGTCTAAAGCAATACATATATCGGTGCTTATAATAATAATAAGAAAACAAAACAAACATTACACATGCTTAATGCAAACGTGAGGTCGAAGTATAAACTTCAGGTTATAATAAGTTAACAGTTATTATAATTGTGGTTACTATAATTACAGTGTGGTGCCTACAGACCCAGTTGGATTATGGGTTTGAATGCTTCGTGACGAGGACTTGTGGAGATGTAAACAATAACTAATAAATGTCTGATTTCAATTTTTCCCTGTTTTAATTAGTAATAACAATAGTTGTGACACAATATCCTCTAAATCTTGTGATTGGTTCACTATACTGGGCGTCTGAATGGCTGGCCTAGATGTTGACCTCAGATAAATAAATAAAGGTAATAAATATATTCGTCATATATAACGGATTGTATTTGCATACCAAATATCACTTTTATTTCTATTGTGGTCGTGTTTGCGCATTAACAGATTATGCAGCAACACACAGAATGATGGTAGTGGTGGTAAGATGGAGAGCAAGGAATGCTGGGATGGAGGGAGAGGAAACAGTGAATTGAATAAAGGAGGACGGGGTGAGGAAGAACAGATGGAGTAGTTATTGGGTAATTAACATCTTACACTATAACTATTATCCTTTGGTAACCAGTTACACAATAGACGTTTCTTAGAAAATGTCATAAATGATACAGGATAAAAATAAAGGATTTACTTGAAATGTAACTTAACACTGGGTAGGTGGTGCATCGCTTGATATATTAGTCATAAAAAACTGGTGTCGTGTTAATTATATTAGGTAAAATCAGGATTCATTTCAAATAATAAAGAATATCCCATGGAATGCAGCATCAGAGTTGGATTTAGATTACAGAAGAAAACATTTAGCTACTTGATCCAATAATTCTCTCCATCTCGATCACTGGTGAAGCTTTACCCCTCTCTCCCCAACCCAACCCCTCCTCTCCTACCACCTTCAAGTGAGTGGTTCACATCCATGATCACAAGTGGTTCGGGATTCAAATTTCTGGATGGCTCAACATTGGTAACGCTACCCCCCCTATATAACTCCGCCCACATTTCTCCCCTCCCCCCTCCACCTGTCAGTGATACCATATCCGTTGAGGCCCACACCAAGGCAAGGGTGGAAGAAGTGTGGACCATTGATCAGTCCGGAGCTGTACCTTCAAACGCAATGTGTCAGGGCATCTCAAACGAAATTGGACATGATTTTGGACCACTCTCTCACTGTACTATGTAGATGAGGACGGTAAGCGGGCCCGTGGCCTTTGTCCTCATCTTTGTTAATATAATAAAAAAAAAAAAAAAAAAAAAAAGGTACTCAGTTAAATGTTTAAAACATATTCATGAACGTTGTATTGTTTGTAAGGTATGGATTCGTTTAACAATATATTATTGCTAAAGTAATTTGTAGCCTTCATAGTTTTTCCCTACTGATGTTCAAATAAAACAATTGGTTTTGACTCTGGATCATTATATTTCTATTTCGTTACCCTGCGAAGTGACAAGGAAAATGGTGTGACGTCATTGTATCCCAGCTTGATCTGTGAGGGTCAGCTACTATACTCGTTCTATTTCGTACTGACCCACAAGGCTGTGGCTCCTTCAGAGTGCGCTGTTGCCATATCTAATTAACGGTACCCTATGACAACTCCAAAGAGAATGGGAACAAAATAGTTCTCTTTATATTTGTATGTATGTGACCTCAGTCACCTCACTCTCCACACCCCGGACATTCCTGGGTCGGAAGTAGTGGCAACGTCTTTAGATTGATATGCCACATCACACATGAAATATCTTCTCTATTTTACGTACATAACAATTGTTCGTATCATATACCATTAAATGAAAAATTCATTGTGTGTAGAAAATTTCATGTCAATATACTCTCGTTAGTGGACAGTTTCCTTTATGTGGTGAATGTTTTGATTCTAGATTTGGGAACACCGCGGTCAACTCCTCACGGGTCAGTACAAAATAGAAAGACTATAGACGTCGCTATAACACTATATTTATGACAAACAACATATACAAACAAAATCCAATATGGTATTCCAATATTTGGTGGCCATTTTGGAGCCGAATCTCTATTTCCGGTTCCTGTATGAGTTCCTGCGCACGCCCACATCGCTAACCAATCAAGACAAGAATATTTGAAGAAAAAAAAATGGTTGTCTTACCCTGGTAACACTGCATATGGTAGACAAGAGACTCCCCAGAGTCTAGCCAGCAACTTCCAATCAGTGTTACAATAACAGTGAGGACATATTTTCATCATTCCTCTTTTCCTGTAATTACCATATACCGGTATGTGTGTAAAACAACAGTGACATTATATATCATATCGTTGTTTTGAAAAATTCAATTCTGACATGTTTTATATCGAAATCAGACCGTGAAATTATACGGTACTTAGATACGTAAATAGAGTGTAGAAGTGAATTTTAAGTTGTAGTCATTCTGAGCTGGGTTACTATACTATACTACAGATGTCTATTTAGTGTTCACAAGTATATCAGGAGACAGCTAAAGGTTTATACCTCAATATTCTGTATCACTAATTTATGTAGCCTGAGTGGTTTAGAAACTATTATTAGCTATCAAATGTGTTGTTTACATAGTGACTGCGAGTGTGGAAGACGAGTTGCCGCAGTAGATATTGCCCGCAGCTAGGTGGTTAACCCATAATTTACGGGTGTGGTAACATTTCGACACTAACGACAAGTCTGGAGCACCGCGGGTGTAGCATTGATTCGACAGGACAGATTTTTAATTTGTGCAGTCCCTAACGAGTTAGTTTCGGGATGGCAATACTGCTGGTGGCAGCCATATCAGTCGGTCTTACTTGAACTGTGAAAGTAGGACATACTCTCATCACTCTATTCCTCTAATTTCCATAATTATATGTGTGTAAAAAATTAATATTAGTGACATTATATATCATATTGTTGTATTGAAAAAATGCGATTCCGACATGTTTAATAATGAAATTAGAATGTGAAATTTACTTAGATATGTAAATGGTGTGTAAAAGTGAAATTTGAGTCGATGTCATTGTGAGATGGTTACCCATTCTACATATATTATTTTAGTCTTCACAAGTACAGTCACGAGCATAAGTTTCTTTACCCCCATGGCGAGAATGAGGTCGAGGTTATGGTTGGAGAGAGACCAGGCAATCGAACAATGGGAGTCAGTATCTCATGATGGCGTAATTTTTTTTATTCAAGTGAACACCACTAGTGACATGAAGCATCATCCGAACATTATGAACTGGTCTATTTTTGTTCGTCTAGTCTATATCCAACCACGATTTCGACCTAACTCTCGCCAGGGGGGTTAAAAAACTTATGCATGTGACTGTACATCAGGAGGCAGCTAAAGATATGTACTTTAATATCCTGTATCATATATTTATATAGAGTTAGTGGTTTACAAGCTATTAGCTGTCAAATGTGTTGTTTACATAGTGACCTCGAATGCAAGGGAGTTGCCGTGATAGATAATGCCTGTGGCTAGGTGGTTATGGTTATCAAAGTGGTGGCATTATATGGGAAAAACTTCCTGGGTACCGTACCACACAAAGCTTCTAAACCAGGCAAGAGAGTCGTGTCCCAGACAGACCCCATAGAAATACAGTATCATTCTGTATTATACTTAAGACTGGTTTACACATAAGCAAAAAAAGCCTCCAACAGTGTCAGGAATTATGATTATTCTTAAAATGTGCTTACTTAGGACTGTACTCGGATCCCTTGGCAATGATTCAGGTTTGTCTACAGTCATTCAGGATATCCCACATGTACAGTTTTGTGTGACCGAAACTGAATAAGAAAGATTTCTTAGCGTCCCGCTGAATTATCTTTAGTTTCTTTTATCTTTAGTTTATCTTTAGTTTCCTGTGCAGTATTTCCCTGTAAATTGGTCACTACAGCTTGACAAACTTTACAAACTATTTGTGACCAGCCTGTAACCATTTTAGACACTGCGGAAGTATTGCTGGTTGCCAGTGATATCTATAAATCAATAAAGATGCCTATGTATTTATATGAATAAATTTCAGGGATGTGTCATCAGTTTTAATCCTTAAACCGCAGGTTAAAACCTAAGTTAACACCCAACAAGTATGGGTAACATACAACATAAGTCGACAGAGCAGCTTTCATATTTGTACGCTACCTTACATACTTGATTAGACTCACAATAGAGGGTGTGTGTGTATAGGAGCTCCCACAAGTTGCACAAACCTTGATTTACCTTGATTTGAAAATGTATTTTCAGCACTTTGCTTGTGTGCAAATTGCCATATCTGTACATAAAAATGACAACGACGGTATATTTCATATTGAGTTGAAAACTGTGATTCTGACAAGTTTTATGATGACATCGGAGTGTGAAAACAAACTTAGAATTGTCAGGAAAGTGTACAAGTGTGCTTTAAGTTATGGTTATTATAAGCTGGCTACCCATTCTACAGATGTCCATTTACTCTTCACAAATACATCAGGAACCGTTGAAGGTTTGTTCTTCAATTTTATGTATATTATCGTTCATTCATATAAGTATAGTGGTATACGCACTATTAGACGCCAAATGTTTGTTTACGTAATGCAAAAAAAAGGCCTGTAATGCAGAACTGGCAGCCGCGAACATGCCCCTGATTAGAGGGTTAAGGGTAACAGTCTGTGGGATACTGTACAGTGGAGTCAATTCAGGTTTTCCTGCAGAATTCCCGCACAGCATTCAGAGTTCCTAATTCTAATGTTTGTGGTCCTGCGCATACTGGCGCAACCACTATTATTATTTACCTTTGACATTTGTCTGTGTTTCTTCCAGCACTCCAGTAAGATAAAGTTTGTATGAATGAACATTAAATACAAATGAAAAATAGAAGCGACAAAAAAATTATATGAAATAAGAAATGTTATGAAATTAGAAATGACAAAATAAAGTTATAATTACTTGGAATTAAGGATATGGAAACAGCGTTTAGTCCATAAACTTGATTAACCACTGAAATCCGGGTGACTTTTCTCTTGCCTCCTGCCGTAGCCATGCGGTACATGCAAAGGTACCACTGCTGCTGTGCCTGGGTGATGCTGCTTTAAATGCTTCACTTCATTTTATACCTACTCCTAAACTACAATGCATAGAAACTTAAATTTGTTTTTTTACTCACCAATAATTTCCATTTTCCATTGAAACCAACCTAATCTCTCTGCAACTCATGGTTATGGAGGTAGGAGATGATGAAGAGGAGTCACTTTTAGGACTAGAGCAGGGTTGTGTTTGAGTGTGATGGCTGACCACGGCCTCTGTCAACACATCCAAGGTCCTCATGCCACTCCGTGTCGAAACTCATCACTGTTATATGGTGACAAAGTTATATCCAGTTTTCGTTCAGTTGCAGAGTCTGATAACCTTGCAGGAATGCGACGGGAACGTGGAGGTTGCACTCGTGGAGTGGAAATAACAGGTGATACAGAGCGAGAAACAGAAATTGATTCAGATGAGAAATTGCCTTGAAGCTCAGCTATCACAGCTGTAGTGTAGGAACTGAGTGACCCTCGGTGTAGTGTTGTGACAGGCTAAACTATAAACCAGAAGAAACTATTCACGCCCAACTCGGCAGTATAGGTGTAAAATTGGTACCAGTGTTAAATCATGCCGTCCGGAAATTCTGAGGTAGGTGAAAAAATCGGCAACAAAATCGTGTCACCACATATACCAAGTCATGAAGTGCAGTATGGAAATATAAGCTTCACAGGCTCGTAAAATGAAAACCCAGAATAGCTTACTAAATTACACCCTGGATATTACAATTCTGTATGGTGAATGTGTTGGTTCGATGAGTATCCTTTATGTTATGCTATCCTTCAAGAAACGCTGAGTAAGGCGATTACATTTGCCACCTACTGTACTTGAAAAGACTATATAGACATCTGTAGGATGGGTAGGTAGCTCAGAATGACCACCACTCAAAGTACACTGTTACACTCCTCTGACAATAAATTCTGTCCTCACAATCTAAACGTATTGGCTAGGCTGAGTAAGGTTGGACAAGGAAAGGGTGGGGATTAATGGTTTTGTGGCCAGCGAAGGTTGATCTTTACCAAGAAAATATTAAACTATATTCTATTTCAATGATCGGTGCATCTGCTAGTGGGTTTCCGTTTCTGCGTCCGTAATTGGTTGATTTGATGATAATGCTCGTTCAAGGGCTCCTAACTTTAGCGACGTGTGATTGGCTGTCTAAACTTCTCATATCTCAGATGTTTTAATCTATTATACCTTAAATAAAGTATATGACACGTTATTATGTTTTTAATATAACAAATATTATTTTATAATTGCTAAAATATATAGTAAAGAGTAATGTGTCCATTGTTATAAAGTGTACAGACTACAATAGTGTTATATAAACGTCAACATTCACATAAATCACCACAACAAGTCTCCTTCATCCATTCATCAAAGGTAAGCAAAATTACATCCAAACTCCATATTAGTGTTGGTTAATCTGGAGCAACAGTTGATTCCTCCAAACTATTCAAAGCAACAGGATATCATTAATATATTTGTCTATCTTGTCCTGTTGTTGTTGTTGTTTCCTGGTATACTTTGGAGGAATGAAGGCACTCCAATGTACAGCTCCGGACAGATCAATGGTCCACACTTCTTCCACCCTTGCCTTGGTGTGGGCCTCAACGGATATGGTATCAACGACAGGTGGAGGGGGGGGGGGGGGGGGGGGAAATGTGGGCGGAGTTATATAGGGGGGGTAGCGTTACCAATGTTGAGCCATCCAGAAATTTGAATCCCGAACCACTTGTGATCTTGGATGTGAACCACTCACTTGAAGGTGGTAGGAGAGGAGGGGTTGGGTTGGGGAGAGGGGGTAAAGCTTCACCAGTGATCGAGATGGAGAGAATTATTGGATCAAATAGCTAAATGTTTTCTTCCGTAATCTAAATCCAACTCTGATGCTGCATTCCATGGGATATTCTTTATTATTTGAAATTAATCCAGATTTTACCTAATATAATTAACACGACACCAGTTTTTGATGACTAATATATCAAGCGATGCACCACCTACCCAGTGTTAAGTTACATTTCAAGTAAATCCTTTATTATTATCCTGTATCATTTATGACATTTTCTAAGAAACGTTTATTGTGTAACTGGTTACCAAAGGATAATAGTTCTAGTGTAAGATGTTAATTACCCAATAACTACTCCATCTGTTCTTCCACACCCCGTCCTCCCTTATTCAATTCACTGTTTCCTCTCCCTCCATCCCACCATTCCTTGCTCTCCATCTTACCACCACTACCATCATTCTGTGTGTTGCTGCATAATCTGTTAATGCGCAAACACGACCACAATAGAAATAAAAGTGATATTTGGTATGCAAATACAATCCGATATATATGACAAATATATTTATTACCGTTATTTATTTATCTGAGGTCAACATCTAGGCCAGCCATTCAGACGCCCAGTGTTAGTGAAGCAATCACAACATTTAGAGGATATTGTGTCACAACTATTGTTATTACTAATTAAAACAGGGAAAAATTGAAATCAGGCATTTATTGGTTATTGTTTACATCTCCACAAGTCCTCGTCACGAAGCATTCAAACCCATAATCCAACTGGGTCTGTAGGCACCACACTGTAATTATAATAACCACAATTATAATAACTGTTAACTTATTATAACCTGAAGTTTATACTTCGACCTCACGTTTGCATTAAGCATGTGTAATGTTTGTTTTGTTTTCTTATTATTATTATAAGCACCGATATATGTATTGCTTTAGACCCTTAGCCACGATGATATAACAGTGTATACACTATTTATATACACTTCTATGAAGATATTAAGGCTTGAAATACTGTAGATTACATATTTCATTTTATTACTCATCAATTGACAGTCTCCAGTCGCTAGGGCATTGAGGCACCATGCCTCCTCACTGCTCTCTATCTCTATCTCTCGACACATACCACCTCCTTTTCACCCCACACCCCTCCCCTACCTCACTCTATTACCTCTCTCTATCTCTCTCTCTCTCTCTCTCTCTCTCACTTTGTAATGACGTCATAATATGGTTTGGAGGAATCAGTTTGCTCCAAACTTACCCTGGAATTATCTGAGGTCCCTTGTAGTAACTTTGGAGTACATTAATTCCTCCAAAATATGTCAGGAAACAGGATTAATTAATAAATATTATAATGGTATCTATCTACCCTGTTGCCTGGAATAGTTTGGAGGAATCAAGTTGCTCCAATATTGCCAAGAAACCCATTTATTTCATGGGAAAATTAATATGTATTTATACATTTCTTTTTTACTAAGGAAATTGAAACACAACATTTTATTTATTTATTATTATTATTATTAAGGAGAGAGAGAGAGAGAGAGAGAGAGAGAGAGAGAGAGAGAGAGAGTGTGATATCGATGTGTGTGAGAGACTGCATGAGAGAGATCGCTTTTGTGAGAGGCTGTGTGTGTGTGTGTGTGTGTGAGAGAGAGAGAGAGAGAGAGAGAGAGAGAGAGAGAGAGAGAGAGAGAGGGGGGAGACTTTGAATTTGTGTGTGCGAGAGAGAGAGCCTGTGCGTATGTGTGTATGTACAGCTCCGGACTGATCAATGGTCCACACTTCTTCCACCCTTGCCTTGGTGTGGGCCTCAACGGATATGGTATCACTGACAGGTGGAGGGGGGAGGGGAGAAATGTGGGCGGAGTTATATAGGGGGGGTAGCGTTACCAATGTTGAGCCATCCAGAAATTTGAATCCCGAACCACTTGTGATCATGGATGTGAACCACTCACTTGAAGGTGGTAGGAGAGGAGGGGTTGGGTTGGGGAGAGAGGGGTAAAGCTTCACCAGTGATCGAGATGGAGAGAATTATTGGATCAAGTAGCTAAATGTTTTCTTCTGTAATCTAAATCCAACTCTGATGCTGCATTACATGGGATATTCTTTATTATTTGAAATGAATCCAGATTTTACCTAATATAATTAACACGACACCAGTTTTTTATGACTAATATATCAAGCGATGCACCACCTACCCAGTGTTAAGTTACATTTCAAGTAAATCCTTTATTTTTATCCTGTATCATACATGACATTTTCTAAGAAACGTCTATTGTGTAACTGGTTACCAAAGGATAATAGTTATAGTGTAAGATGTTAATTACCTAATAACTACTCCATCTGTTCTTCCTCACCCCGTCCTCCCTTATTCAATTCACTGTTTCCTCTCCTTCCATCCCAGCATTCCTTGCTCTCCATCTTACCACCACTACCATCATTCTGTGTGTTGCTGCATAATCTGTTAATGCGCAAACACGACCACAATAGAAATAAAAGTGATATTTGGTATGCAAATACAATCCGTTATATATGACGAATATATTTATTACCTTTATTTATTTATCTGAGGTCAACATCTAGGCCAGCCATTCAGACGCCCAGTATAGTGAACCAATCACAAGATTTAGAGAATATTGTGTCACAACTATTGTTATTACTAATTAAAACAGGGAAAAATTGAAATCAGACATTTATTGGTTATTGTTTACATCTCCACAAGTCCTCGTCACGAAGCATTCAAACCCATAATCCAACTGGGTCTGTAGGCACCACACTGTAATTATAATAACCACAATTATAATAACTGTTAACTTATTATAACCTGAAGTTTATACTTCGACCTCACGTTTGCATTAAGCATGTGTAATGTTTGTTTTGTTTTCTTATTATTATTATAAGCACCGATATATGTATTGCTTTAGACCCTTAGCCACGATGATATACAGTATATACACTATTTATATACACTTCTATGAAGATATTAAGGCTTGAAATACTGTAGATTACATATTTCATTTTATTACTCATCAATTTGTTGCTAGTATCATGTTCAACCACCCTCCTTCTCAATGACAGCCTGCAGTCGCTCGGGCATTGAGGCACCATGCCTCCTCACTGTATAATATATATGGTTTTCCCCGAAAAATCTCCCACTGTGTTCTGGTGTGACGTAACAAATCTGCTGTGGTTCTCTGTCGTTCTGGCTCCCACGTGTTAACGATAGAACCTCATAGATTTTCTATAGGGTTCATATCGCAGTCTTAAATAGACAAATCTATCACCTGCAAATAATCATGAGCAGTAAACCATTTTTGAACTTTCCTCGCCATATGGATAGGGCATCGGTCGTGTATAGGACAGATAAGGGTGAGTAGTTGAAAAGAAATTAAAAACATTTAGAATATGTGCTTCATTATATTGCATTTGATCGATCTATTAAATAAAGACACTGTCTATTGTTCACCCCCGTAGAGAGATACTGATTATAATTATTATCCTTTGGATATTAAGCAACAAATAACGGAGCAGAGACAATTAATTTTCTGTCTTCAGCTTTACCTGTATTCTTTTCACCCCTCATGCTGGCAGTCCCCCTCTTTATCACCTCTTCTCGCCGTAAAATAAATAAATTTCTACCTATATTTTTCAAGTAACTGGCAACCTCACACAACCTCCTCTCACCTGTCTTCTCTCTCTCTCACGTCCCCTTCCTTCCTTGCCTTCTGTAGTATTTTTTATCTTTTGTTTCTCATATTTTTAACCTTCTCATTCGTTCTTTGAAAGTTTTAATGACATATGCTTTTCTCTCTTATCTATCACCCATAACCAAATTATTAAGTAAAAATTTACCGATAATCCACTGTTTTTATTAAACCTGGAGAATCAAAGGTGACAAACATATATATTCTCTTTGTCGGGAGAATAATATGTAACAGTTCTGGCTCTCAAAATACATTGGTTTGCAAGATTGCCAACATTAATAATTAAGTCTTGTGGGTGATAACTAGACGTAATATATAGGCCTATAGGCCGCATCTAAATTCATAATTTTAAACACTATGAAGAATGGAAGACAAATATGTAATGCTTTATAGAAATGGAACTGGAATTTGTATTTCTGTATATTGTATTTTACTTTAATGTTGTCACTATTAAGAGTTTTATTATATAAATATTGTGGAATACAAGGTGCAATAATATCTTTATAAAGTTAGTATTAAAAGTAATAGCAAGATGCTGATAGTAGTCTTCTATTGAATTAATCCTTTATATTATTGTGTGCACATAAATACTCGTCATTAGAAATGTGTAGGGTTATGAAGGCTGACGTCTCATAGGTTGTCACCACTGATTATCATATGTTTCACAAATAGTAACTAGCTTTATTCTGCTTTGTCTACGTGTTAATGATTTCCTTGTTATGGCCAGAAATTTACTTGTAATCCAATAATACACTATATGTAACGTAGAACAAGTTATTTTCCCCCCCGTGTGTTAGGTTGGTAAGCCTGCGAAAGCTACAAGATGTGGGATTGGTGTGTGTGTGTGTGTGTGTGTGTGTAAAGGGAACTGTGGTTCACATGACTCGAACCTTCACTTCACCAGAAATAAGCCTATATTCTGCAGGAGAGATTCGATTGTCTCATTCCGTTCCACAGAATATTATTCTTTTCACATAATAATATATGGATAATTGTGGTTCTCATAATTTTGTTTAATATATTCATTATTGTTGAAACACATTTACCATTGAGTATAGCCATTTCATTACATATGTCCAAGTTTTATAGTCACCCATCCTATCTGATGTCATTACAGTTCTGCTGATATCGAACAATACTTAATTAGCCTACAGATGAGAGTAGAAAATAATAATATTATGATGACAATGATAAAATTCAACAATTAATTATATAGGTTTGTTAATGTGAACTCCATCTCCATTAGTTCCTTCGCCCAAAGTCAACCATAAATCTTCAAGAAAACGTCTCTATAGCCACGGCTATTGGCGTCTCTCTTGTTCTCTCTTCCTCCACCAGCCCCTCCATACCCCCCCCCCCCTTCTTTCTCTCTCATTTCATATATATATATATATTCTACATAACTATTATCATATCCTTTTGCTTGCATAAATTTGAAGGACAATGGGTGATAAGGGAGAAAGGCCTATGTCATTAAAACTTTCAAAGAACGAATGAGAAGGTTAAAAATATGAGAAACAAAAGATAAAAAATACTACAGAAGGCAAGGAAGGAAGGGGACGTGAGAGAGAGAGAAGACAGGTGAGAGGAGGTTGTGTGAGGTTGCCAGTTACTTGAAAATATAGGTAGAAATTTATTTATTTTACGGCGAGAAGAGGTGATAAAGAGGGGGACTGCAGCATGAGGGGTGAAAAGAATACAGGTAAAGCTGAAGACAGAAATTAATTGTCTCAGCTCCGTTATTTGTTGCTTAATATCCAAAGGATAATAATTATAATCAGTATCTCTCTACGGGGGTGAACAATAGACAGTGTCTTTATTTAATAGATCGATCAAATGCAATATAATGAAGCACATATTCTAAATGTTTTTAATTTCTTTTCAACTACTCACCCTTATCTGTCCTATACACGACCGATGCCCTATCCATATGGCGAGGAAAGTTCAAAAATGGTTTACTGCTCATGATTATTTGCAGGTGATAGATTTGTCTATTTAAGACTGCGATATGAACCCTATAGAAAATCTATGAGGTTCTATCGTTAACACGTGGGAGCCAGAACGACAGAGAACCACAGCAGATTTGCTACGTCACACCAGAACACAGTGGGAGATTTTTCGGGGAAAACCATATATATTATACAGTGAGGAGGCATGGTGCCTCAATGCCCGAGCGACTGCAGGCTGTCATTGAGAAGGAGGGTGGTTGAACATGATACTAGCAACAAATTGATGAGTAATAAAATGAAATATGTAATCTACAGTATTTCAAGCCTTAATATCTTCATAGAAGTGTATATAAATAGTGTATATACTGTATATCATCGTGGCTAAGGGTCTAAAGCAATACATATATCGGTGCTTATAATAATAATAAGAAAACAAAACAAACATTACACATGCTTAATGCAAACGTGAGGTCGAAGTATAAACTTCAGGTTATAATAAGTTAACAGTTATTATAATTGTGGTTATTATAATTACAGTGTGGTGCCTACAGACCCAGTTGGATTATGGGTTTGAATGCTTCGTGACGAGGACTTGTGGAGATGTAAACAATAACCAATAAATGTATCTGATTTCAATTTTTCCCTATTTTAATTAGTAATAACAATAGTTGTGACACAATATCCTCTAAATCTTGTGATTGGTTCACTATACTGGGCGTCTGAATGGCTGGCCTAGATGTTGACCTCAGATAAATAAATAAAGGTAATAAATATATTCGTCATATATAACGGAT
>JAWZYT010001130.1:0-22500 GCA_034508575.1 Petrolisthes manimaculis
GTGAGTGGTATGGTCTGGTATGGGTGCAGGTGTGTGTGTATGATACACGAGCTAGGTGGCCAGGGATTTATTTAAAAATAACGAACAAAAGAGTATGGAAGAAAATGGGGAGAAGTAGCACTTGGGGGAGGGATCACTGAGGAAAAGTGGTGGAAGTGAGATAACCAGTAGTTAGCTTAAAGTTTGGCGTGAGTCCTTAAAAGTATTCAATGACGTCGAGTAGGTGGTGTAGTTGATTGCAGCGTCGTAGGGCGTTGGCGACGATGCATAATTTTAGCTTCTATATAATGACTCGCCACATCCAATAGTAGTTCAAGTTCAAATTCAAGTTAAGACGTCCAGCAGAGGGATGCTCATAGGCAGCATAATATGCGAGGGTTGTGCGGGGTATTTAGGGATCCAGGGTAGGTTTAGGAATGGGGTTAGGATGAGGGTGGATTGGGTCAGGGACTGTGAGGACTGTGAGTTGAGGATTAGGATTGGGGAGGTAATGATTGGTGATCATAGTTCTAAACGTGTCAAGAGTGGGGCTATTAACTAAATGAGATGGGATGTGATTCCACTCTTGGATGATACGGGGAAAGAATGAGTGTCTAAATATAGCAGTGATCGTCTGGTATGTATGGTATTTGAAGTTGTGGCTGCCTCTAGTGGATCGTATACTTGTAGGGTTGTATATATGTGTCTTTGTCTAAGTCAACTAACTTGTTTGTGTTTTGTAATATATGGGTCTAATTTGTGTCTTCTTTAAGCAAAGTGACTGATGTAGTGTGTCTGTAATCACGTCTGGCCCATCTCGAAGTTTTGTTTTGTATGGACTCTAATTTATTGATATTATTGTAAGTGTGTGGGTCCCAGACGGTGTCGCAATACTCTAAGTGTGGCCGAACGAAAGTGTTTTGAGCAATCATTTTCATGTCTGCTGAGGTTCCTGCGCAAGAACCCCAGGACCCTACTTGCTTTGGCCTTGATGCTCCCTAGGTGTGTGTTACACCTCATGTCCGCTGAGATGTGGACGCCCAAGTATTTGTGGGAAGTGACTGTATTGAGGTTGGTGTTGTGTAGTTGGTATGTATATGGAATGGGATTATGAGCACGGATAAAACGGATATGACGGCATTTGTCTGGTCTAAATGTCATCTGCCACTTGACTTCCCAGTCTTCAAGTGCAGTTAGGTAGTCCTGTAGTCTGTAAACTCAGCTATCGTCTACAAAGAGTCTAGTGGTAGAGGAAAGTGAAAGTGGGAGGTCATTAATGTATGAAAGGAAGAGAAGGGGGCCCAGGACAGTGCCCTGGGGTACCCCAGAGATCACAGGAACAGGTGGAGACTGACTACCGTCAAGAACTACGCGTTGCTTTCTGGTAGTTAAGAACGTTCTAATCCAGTGAAGAAGTTGTCCCTGTATGCCACAGAATTTTAACTTGTGTAGCAGTCTTTGGCATGTGGAGATATCTGGCAACTCTCTCTGAACAGACCGCAGCTCATACGACCCTAATGACTAAACCACCAATCAACTCCAGTCACGAAGAGTGTGTGTGAAATTCCAGGTCATTGATATCACACACACTCTTCGTGACTGGAGCTGATTGGTGGTTCACTCATTGTGGTTCGTATGAGCTGCTGTTTATACAGAGAGAGTTGCCAGATATCACCACATGCCAAACAAATTTGGGGCAGAATATGCTTCCGCAACTGTACGTAGCTATGTAACGAGAAGGGATACACGATACGGTAACGCCACATAACTCAAACCACATTTGACAACATCGCTGCAGGCAGCCATTATGCGCATCCCTCTCGAGTGTCCCGGCAGCATATTCCGAAACTGTTGTTAAACTCGGCACCATCTAAAATATCAGCCAATCAGGCGCCTTTCTCTCGTCATGACGTCACCTCCAATTGACCAATCACACTCTCCCAAATGTATGACGTCATCGCGTCGTTCACTCCAACGTATACGATTACACCCAATATTATTATTGTGCATAGTAATACTAATAATGATTATTATAATACGTTATTATTATTACACATAAATATCAGCCAAAGAAGTGCACTCTCGAGCATAATGTCTGATCCATGGAGGTCTGATACAATTTTTCTTTAGTAATTGCTGCCATGACGTATCTGGCATCTGCTTCATTCGCCACAGATCTAGAATTGCCAATGATCAATTTTGGAGCTAGATAGAACAATTTGGCTCTTACAATTTGGCTTTAGTCCCATTTGACAGCTGCTTTACTGTGTTTTTGTTGCGCATTTCTTGTGGTTTTAATTATTTCAGAGTCGTGGCATTATAAAGAGTAAATTTCGGCACCATCTAAAATATAAGCCAATCAGGCCCCTTTCTCTCTTATTTCATATTCAATCACAGGGGTCCTTTAATTAATAGTAACACAAATTAAGTATAAACAAAAATAATGAATAAATTACAATTGTTTTGTAAGTGATCACGATATACAGTACTGGTAGGTTATATATGTTACAGTAAAATCTTCAAAACAGTAAATTTGTAAATTTCCTAGAATTTTCAGTAAATTTACAAAGTGACTGTTTCAATCGTAAATTTACAAAATTACTAAAATTTGTAGGAAATTTACAAATATACTAATTTCAGGAGCCAGTAATTTTACAAATTACTGATTCATCGATTATGATTTTTTATTATGATTTTTTACACAAACGAGCAGAAGCACACATCATCTAAAGTCCAAATGATCCAATTTATTCACAAAACAGGATTAAAAGAACATAATGATCTAATTTATTCATAAAACAGGATTAAACAAAACATAAAGGGTGTGTGTGTGGGGGGGGGGGGGCTTGTACTATGGTAGTGTCAACATAATAGGCTACTTATTTGGGACATGTCAGACTGGAGTGACATTTTGAGTTACACTTGAGGTCGTTTCTGAAACAAGAACATTTATTTGTTCTGCATCTCTTTGCCCCCCACACACACACAGTTACATTTTGTGAAACCTTGCCCACCTGATGCTGATTCTGCTATAACGGCGGAACGCTAAGAAATTACTTTGTCAAGACAGATATCCTCATTGTTCAACTTTCTTTGAGGGCATAAATCAAACTGAATTTCGGGGAAAGCCCCCTTTTAGCACACCAGCTTTCACCCCAATAGTGTATGTGTCTGTGGAAATGTCTCTATTCAAATAACACCTAGAATGTTCCTGGCATCACCTCTGCATGGTCTACCAAGGGAACAGGAACTGACACATTGTCTCCCACTTCACCACTTTTGAATTGACTTTACTTCTTTTCATCATTCTCTCTGCTTGAGATAGTTGGCCTGCAGATGCCGCTTTCCGACCTCTTTTTATCCTCTCAACATATACAGTCAGATCGTTGTCAGTTTCTGTCGTAGAAGTAGAGCTGATTCAGATGTATTAGAGGTAGTGTCAGTTGAAGAGGGACTAGTTTCAGCAGTACGGGTCAGCCGAAGAGGAGGCCGTAGGGGCTGGATATGGTAATCATGTTGAGTTTTGGATGCTTGCAACACAGCTGCTTTTTTAACTTCTTTAAGCAGTGTTGAGTATTCCTCCTTGTTAAAAAGCTATAGCATTTTCCTGTCTGTTTAATATTCAGGAAGTTCCTCTTTGAAACGATCTTCAATACTGATCTTCAATACTGCTTGGGGTTGACATCTTGACCATCAACAGTTTTGTTCTGACTCACAGTTCCCTCATGTATTAAACTATTTTTTTCCCAGTTAATGAAGCAGTTTGAAGCAGTTTACTGATTCATCGATAACTATCTTGAATATTGCTTGGGTTTGCGAAGCAGTATTTTTTTGCAGTTGGTCAAATCTGCGAAGCAGTTCGAAGCAGTTTAATGATTCATCGATAACGATCAGTAAATTTGTAAATTTCCTACAAATCTTAGTAATTTTGTAAATTACTGATTGAAACAGTCACTTTGTAAATTTACTGAAAATTCTAGGAAATTTACAATTTACTGTTTTGAAGATTTTACTGTAACATATATAGAGAGAAATTTAATCTGTCTTAAATTAATCACAAGGGTCCTTAATTAATAGTAAAACAAATTAGCATAAACCAAAATAAAGAATAAATAATAATTTGTTTTGTAAAGTGCATGATCACGATAATAATATACAGTACACCAAGGTTATATATAATAGAGAGAAAATTTAATCCGTCTTAAATTAAATCTCCCACTATCAAATTCTGTCACCTGTGGCTGTCATTATGTCCACCACGTGACACTATCTTAATCCAGGTGGGTGATAAGAGGTATATACTGAGAGAGAGAGAGAGAGAGAGAGAGAGAGAGAGAGAGAGAGAGAGAGAGAGAGAGTAAATCACCCTTGCCTCTTAATCACAACAGAGGACAGGTGGAGATAAAAACAAAAAATATTGAGGTATATATATGTACTGGTAGAGATAAAAACAATATTGACACACTTTGGCTTTACTCAATAAAAAAAAAAAATATCTTGACTTGACACACTTTGGTCTGATTAAAAAAAAAAAAACATTGCTGCATATTAAGGGTGTGCGGAAATATAGGGACAGGCTTGGGAGGGGGGGGGGGTGTTTGCGTGGGTGCATGGTTTTTTTGTGGGGATGCAGGAATAGGGGACAGGCATGGGGGAGGGTTAGGGTGTGTGTGGGAATAGGGGACAGGCTTTCTACCCACCCCAAGTCCTGTCCCCTTATTCCCTCACCCCCCCCCCCCAGTCCCCCCAAAGCCTGTCCCCTATTCCCACACACCCTTAAAAGTCCATATTGTTTTTAATTAAGGAAAGAAAATATTTTGTTGTTGGTGAATGGGAAGGTTAAGGGGGTGTGGGAATTGGGGGACAGGCTTGGGGGGGTTAGAGGGGTGCGGGAGTAGAGGGACAGGCTTGGGGTGGGGGGAGTAGAAAGCCTGTCCCCTATTCCCACACACCCCCTAACTCCCCAAGCCTGTCTCCCTACTCCTGCACCCCCCTAACCCCCAAGCCTGTCTCCCTACTCCCACACACCATTAAATATTTTCATGTATGTATAAATTTTCTTTTTTTTAAATCAATAAGTGTGTGCCTTGCAAAACAGTAGAACATTTTTATTACCATTTTCTTAATTAATTCTTAATTAAGGGGGAGGGAGGGAGGGAGGGAATAAGGGAAGGGGGAGGGAGAGAGGGAGTAAGGGAAGGAGGAGGAAGGGAAGGGGGAGAGAGGGAGAGAGTAAGGGAAGGAGGAGGGAGGGAGTAAGGGAGGTGTGAGGAAGGGAGAGGGAGGGAGGGAGAGAGTAAGGAAGAGGAAGGGAGAGAGGGAGGGAGTAAGGGAGGTGTGAGGGAGGGAGTTATTAGGAAGAGTGTAAAGTTTGTTGTTGTTTCAGTATTGTGACGGCCTCCACCCTATAGGTTTGGTCACACTTAAACCCTCACACCTATACCACACCTACCTTCCCTGTAGACTCTTAGTTGTTGTTGAAGACTCGACCTCTCTCTCCCCCTCTCTCTCTCTCTCTCTCTCTCTCTCTCTCTCTCTCTCTCTCTCTCTCTCTCTCTCTCTCTCTCTCTCTCTCTCTCTCTCAAAACAACACCATAACATTTTTTTTTACCCTTTTCAAGGTCGTTATTTCAAATGATCATATTATTTTCTATTCAGTTCTACAAAAAAAAAATAATAGGTAACGAAGAGAGAGATGAGAAAGACCGAATAAAAGAGGAAATGGGAAATCAGTGACAAACAGAAAGAAATGAGAAGAAACTAGAAAAAAACGAAAATTGGAAAAGAGGAGAAAAGAGGAGAGGAGAAAAGAAATATAGAGAAACGAAAGTAGAAAAAAGAGGAGAGAAGAAACTAGAAAAACAAATATAGGAAAAGAGAAAAGAGGATAATTTATATAGAGAAACGAAAATTAGAAAAGAGGAGGAATAAGAAGGACAAAAAAAATAAGGTAAAATAGAGACTTGAGAGAGCATTGATTGTGTGGTGGAAATGAGGAAGAAGGGGGGAGTACTGGTGGTAGTGGAGGGGGTGATAGTGGAAGTGGTGGTGGCAATATTGGTGTTGTCAGTGTTGTTGTCAGTGGTGGTGGTGGTGGTGGCAGGTGACACACACACACACACACCACCAGACAGACAAGGTAAGGAAATAATTTATAATAAATTAAAATAAAAAAATCATAATAATAATCAGAATATTCATAATAATTAGAAGAAAAAATAATAATATTCATAATAATAATCCCTAAAATTCTCAACCAATCGAAATCCCAATTATAATGTACAGTCGCGAACACTAATACATTATACATACATACAGCTTTATTAGTCGAAGCTCTGAACAGTCCAAATTTTTACCAATTCGAATCTTATTGTGTATTTATTTACTGTCTCTACCAGGTATTAGAAGAACACCTGGATACTTATTAGTCCTCGTGACTGTACACCTGTCTCACACCTATTGATTAGAGGTGGGAAGGAGGGAGGGAAGGAAGGAGAGAAAAAGGGAGGGACAGAATGAAGGGAGGAGGTAGGGAGAGAGAGAAGGAGAGGAGCTGTAGAAGGGAGGGAGAGAGGTAGAAAAGGAGGGAGGGGTGGAGGAAAGGAGGGAGAGAGGGAGAGAGAGAGGGAGAGAAGGAGGGAGGGCAAGAGAGAGATAGAGAGAAGGAAGGAGGGGTGGAGGAAAGGCAGGAGGGAGAGAGAAAATGAATTAATGAATGAATGAAGGGAATGAATGAAGGAATGAAGGAAGGAATGAAGGAAGGAAGTATGGAATGAATGAACGAAGGAAGGAAGTATGGAATGAATGAAAGAGAGAGGAAGAGAAGGAAGGAAGGTAATATAAAGGTCCAGCAATAATGATTCATTTTGATTACAGTCATACGTAATTGATTCCACACCAACAACAGCTGAATCCCTTTATCAAGAAAAAGCATGACATAATCCTGACACGTACGATATAAAGACTTAATCCTCTAAACCACCTGTTATCAGTTAGTCAGCTAGATTATACCGTCACTCTCACCTGGGTATAGTAATAAACAGGCTGGTTTCCATACAGCTGTACAGTCACTCACTCTATATTTTACCCAGTGGAGAGGGAATGATTAAGTGAAATATTTTGACCACGAATTTGATTGAATGTTTTGCACACATCAGTTTGTTGCTGCGTCGTGTAGAAAGTGTACATACACACACAAAAAAAACTACACAGACACAACTACTAACTGCATACACACACACATACACATATACACACACACACACACAACTAGTAACTGCACACACACACACACACACACACACACACACACACACACACACAGACAGACAGTATACCAAAGTACTTTATAATTATTCTGTGGTGTTGTTTGTGAACCTACAGGGTGTGAACAGAGGGTGAGGTGGGCAGGCAGGTGGGATGGGACTCCACTACCACTAAGAGTATGGATATCACCACTAGACACACCTAGAGCTACACCACCTACACCCACCATCCTCACCTTCACCATCCACACATACACTCCACACCCACACACTACCCATACACATTTTCCATCCCCACACATCACCCCAACACAAATTTCACCCCCACACACCACCCATACACAAGTCCCACACCCACACATCACCCACGCACAACACAACACCCACAACACCAGCCAAACACAACACAACCCCCACAACACCAGCCAAACACAACAACCACACCAACCACAACCACAACTCGACCCCCTCCAGAGCCACCACGACTTACAAGATCAAACAACCTATACGAACCAAGATAACAATATAAACAAGACCCCCTCCTTAATGTCAACCACTACCACTACTACCACTACTACCACTACTACTACGGACGAGACCACACCACCACCACCACCACGCCCACCACCACCATACCATCACCCAGCTCAAAACGAACCACCCCTTGTGTTTCTGACTGCCTCACCCGAGTCCCAAGATCATCAGGACCTCTTACTCACCCAGGGGTCTGTTGTTGAATATCTCCACGTCACCCTCACCCTCACCCTCACCAATCTCACCCTCCATGTACGACGGGTGAGGGACAGGGTGGAGACGACGACGACGTGGGGGATTAACGTGGATGAAAGAGAGTATTATAATAATAATAATAATAATAATAATAATAATATAAATAATAACAATAACACTAATAATAATAATAATAATAATAATAATAATAATAATAATAATAATAATAATAATAATAATAATAGTAATAATAATAATGTTGAAGAGAAGGTAGAGGAGGTTGAAATAGAGAGGAGGAGGAGTGATGGGCGTGGTGGGGGTGGGGGGTGGGTGGAGGTATGGGTGACCTTACACGCCCACGACAACATGGTTCGACTGTCCAGCGCCCACTTGTCGTCCCCCATCCTCACCCTGGCCGCCCCTCCACCCCCTCACGCCCTCACCATCACCGCCACACACACCAACTTCACCCTCAATTGTAGCACTCGTAAGTAAAAAAATAAAAAATAAAAAATAAAACTCAACAACAACAAAACAGAAACAAAAGTTGATAGAACTTTAACCCAAGTAATATCCACAACTATTTGTAAGGACTATAAGCATGTATAACAGAATAAAATATACATATCCTTCTGTAATACATACTTATAATCCCTACAAACAACTATGTACATTAATATATTTAATGTTGTATCAATTGATGTCTCAATAACTTTTTTGGCAACTGTACATACAATAAAACATGATAACAATGGGTAACGTAATATAAATTGGCTTATATAAATTGGCTTATATAAATTGGCTTATATAAATTGGCCTAAGATATAATAAATTGATCTAGGTTTACAAATACAAATTCATTTAACAATGACCTGAGAAAAGTATGCATTTTAATGACACTTTTTTGGTTTGTGTGTGTGTGTGTGTGTGTGTGTGTATCTATATGTGTGTGTGTGTGTATCTATGTTTGTGTGTGTGTGTGTGTGTGTATCTATATATATGTGTGTGTGTGTGTGTGTGTGTGTGTGTATCTGTGTCTGTGTGTGTTTTGTGTGTGTTGGTGTGTGTGTATGTATATATGTATGTATGTATCTGTGTCTGTGTGTGTGTGTGTTGGTGTGTCTGTGTCTGTATCTCTGTCTGTGTGTGTGTGTCTGTATCTCTGTCTATCTGTGTGTGTATGTATCTGTGTCTGTCTGTGTGTGTGTATGTGTGTGTGTTACAGGAGGGGTTCCCAGGGTAGGTACAGAGAGGGGCAAGATAGTGTCCCTATGTACCCTTGGCTTGGTGTTTGTGGGTATTCTCGCCCTTATGACCACATCAACATGCAAATTTAATCTGCCCAAGGTGAGTCAGTGTAGGGGTGAGTCAGTCAGTGTACAGGGGTGAGTCAGTCAGTGTACAGGGGTGAGTCAGTCAGTGTACAGGGGTGAGTCAGTCAGTGTACAGGGGTGAGTCAGTCAGTGTACAGGGGTGAGTCAGTCAGTATACAGGGGTGAGTCAGTCAGTGTACAGGGGTGAGTCAGTCAGTGTACAGGGGTGAGTCAGTCAGTATACAGGGGTGAGTCATGCAGTCAGTCTGAAAATTCACTGAAACATAATAATGAAATATAACTTAAATACTGACGAGACAGAAATTAGACAGACAGACAGACAGACAGACAGACAGACAGACAGACAGACAGACAGACAGACAGACAGACAGACAGACAGACAGACAGACAGACAGACAGACAGACAGACCTATGAAGAAATAATAATAATAACACCAAATACATAATTTTCTTCTTATACGGTGATAATTATATTTATTAATTTTTTTGTTTTCACCTCCCATAGATACGAAGGAGGAGGAGGCGACTCAAGTTTATGGCACCCTCTCTACAGCCCCTCCTTCTGCAGCCCCCCAGCCCCAGCCCCAGCCCCAGCCCCGGTCCCTCCTCCCCCTGCACCACACCCCGCCGCACACCACTACACTCACGCTTCACACTGGTTATTATTATTATTGTTATTGTTATTGTTATTGTTATTGTTTATAGCTCTTGGCAAGTTATATTAAAATACATACGAGATAAAACGAGACAAAACAATAATTATTTTCTATAACCACAAAGCTAAATGTGGCAAAAAATTATACTAGAAAGATATATATATACTCTGATGATGTAAAAAAATATAAATATAAAAATCATGTACTAGACTCACCTACCAAAATTTTGATTAATTAAGGGAGAATAACCCATTTTAATTAAGGGGATGTGGGAGTAGGGGACAGGCGTGAGGGGGTGCGGGAATAGGGGGACAGGCTTGGGGTGGGTAGAAAGCCTATCCCCCTATTCCCGCACCCCATTAACCCCCAACCCCCCCCCCCCAAGCCTGTCCCCCTACTCCTGTACCCCCCAAACACCCCCCCCCCAGCCTGTCCCCTACTCCCACACCCCCTTAACACCTGTAGGCGACCCCGGAGGAGGCGCGGCTGTGGGAGGCGGTGGCTGAGGGTGAGGTGGAGGAGGTGGAACGACTGGTGACTGAGGGAGATTGTGACCCCGAGGAGGTGGAGCCAGGACGCCTCACCTCACCCCTCACAGACACACACAACCTGGGCAACAAGGAGATACTCCGAGTGTTCACCAGGCACAAGGGAGAGAGGCCAGCTGTTCCCCACGACCCCCTCATCAAGGCGGCTCTACAGGTCAGTGCCAATTGAGTAGTAGTAGTTATTTAGGTTCATCTTGTTTGTCTCTCTCCAGGTGAAAGGGTCAGTGCCAAAAGAGTAGTAGTAGTAGTAGTAGTAGAGAGTGAGTGAGTGAGTGAGTGAGTGAGTGAGTGAGTGAGTGAGTGAGTGAGTGAGTGAGTGAGTGAGTGAGTGAGTGAGTGAGTGAGTGAGTGAGTGAGTGAGTGAGTGAGTGAGTGAGTGAGTGAGTGAGTGAGTGTGTGTGTGTGTGTGTGTGTGTGTGTGTGTGTGTGTGTGTGTGTGTGTGTGTGTGTGTGTGTGTGTGTGTGTGTGTGTGTGTGTGTGTGTACGTAAAATCGAAAATTGAGTGTGTGTGTGTGTGTACGTAAAATCGAAAATTGAATGTGTGTGTGTGTGTGTACGTAAAATCGGGTGTGTGTGTGTGTACATAAAATCGAAAATTGAGTGTGTGTGTGTGTACCTAAAATCGAGTGTGTGTGTGTACGTATAATCGAGAGGAGAGTGTGTGTGTAGAAATTAGGTTCATGTTTTTCGTCTCCATGCAAGTGAAAGGGTCATGCCTCGTTCTTTACAAGTGGGTGTGAAAATATACTCGTCATCAATTGTTTATAGGTTGGTAAATGAAAATATACCATGGCAGTCATTAAAAGGTGACCGTCATTGTCTTCAGACTCTCTGGTGCAAAAGTAGGAGAAACTGACAGCAGGGAAAATAACAAACAGAGAGGGTATAGTTTTGTCCCACTCATTGATTGACATATAACTCCTTTCCCACTCTCTCTCTCTCTCTTTCTCTCTCTCTCTCTCTCTATCTCTCTCTCTGGTATCTAGGAATAGGAGAGGGCGACAGTAGGTAGAATAACAAACAGAGAGGGTATAGTTTGTCCCACTGACTGATTGACATATAACTCCTTTCCCCTCCCCTCTCTCTCTCTCTCCCACTCTCTCTCTCCCCCCCCATCTCTCTCCCCCCCCTCTCTCTCTCTGGTGTCTAGGAATGGGAGAGGGTCACGTCAAAGATATGGGTGTGTGCAGAGTGTGGGATGTACGACCGCGAGGGGGGCGTGAGTGACCTCCTTCGCCAGCGTCGTCTGCCAGGGACTGTGAGGGACTCTGAGGGCCGGTGTCTCCTGCACTACATGTCCTCCCCGACCATGATGGAGGGGAGGCCGCCTTGGAGACCTCGACACATCTCACTCTTCCTCGCCAACCACGAACATTTCATTAATGCCGTCGACCACTGGGGTGAGTTCAACCTTTATACCTTAATTAACACTATGACAACAACAAAAACAACAAACAAAAATCAACCAAAATAACTAAAACAACAACAAATACAACAAAAACAAAAAGCAAAAAAAAAAAAAACTAAAACAACAACATAAACAAAATACAAAAAAAACATCCAAAATAACTAAAACCACAACTAAAAAACACAATCTGGAGCAACTGATTCCTCCAAACTATTCCAGGCAACAACCAACCGACCCTAATCTGTATAACCGGTAATCTCGTAGGGGGACAGGCTTGGGGGGGGGGACTGGGGGGGTTGCGGGAATAGGGGGACAGGCTTGGGATGGGTAGAAAACCTGTCCCCCTATTCCCGCACCACCCTAACCCCCCAAGCCTGTCCCCTACTCCTACACCCCCAACCCCCCCCCCCCCCCAGGCTTGTCCCCCTATTCCCACACTCCCTTAATTAATCTCTCTTTATATCAGACTAGCAGCGATACCCGACGTTGTCCGGGTGAAGATCCTACATGTGGTTTTGTCAATAAATTTCCTCTAATTATTTGTACGTGAACTTATTAGAAGGGTGATCTATCTATATCTAACTATCTATCTATCTATATCTATCTATCTATGTTAGGGGGGTGCGGGAATAGGGGGACAGGCTTTCTACCCACCCCAAGCCTGTCCCCCTATTCCCGCACCTCCCCCCTCAAGCCTGCCCCCCTATTCCCGCACCCCCTTAATATCTCTTTATATCAGACAGGACGGCATTACACTTGCTGGCACAACACCCAAATGACGCGAGTGATGCCCTTGAAAACATCGTGTGGCAGGGGCAGGAGTTGACGCTGGAGGAGGCGTGGCTGAGGGTGGCCAAACTCCTGGTGGGGGCTGGCTGTGACCCGAGGCTTCCCGACTACAGAGGGCGACTGGCGCACCACCTGGCGGCCAGCGCAGGAAACACCAAGCTGGCTAAGTTCTTGAGTCAGGTATATAGGACAAGGAGAGGAGTTCAGTGTTTGTTTTGGGTGATTGACTGAGACTGAGGAGGAAAGAACAAACTAAGATTTTGTTGGTATAATATGTGTGTGTGTGTGTGTGTGTGTGTGTGTGTGTGTGTGTGTGTGTGTGTGTGTGTGTGTGTGTGTGTGTGTGTATGTGTGTGTGTGTGTGTGTGTGTGTGTGTGTGTGTGTGTGTGTGTGTATGTGTATGTGTATGTGTGTGTGTGTGTGTGTGTGTGTGTGTGTGTGTGTGTGTGTGTGTGTGTGTGTGTGTGTGTGTGTGTGTGTGTGTGTGTGTGTGTGTGTGTGTGTGTGTGTGTGTGTGTGTGTGTGTGTGTGTGTGTGTGTGTGTGTGTGTGTGTGTGTGTGTGTGTGTGTGTGTGTGTGTGTGTGTGTGTGTGTGTGTGTGTGTGTGTGTGTGTGTGTGTGTGTGTGTGTGTGTGTGTGTGTGTGTGTGTGTGTGTGTGTGTGCGTGTGTGTGTGTGTGTGTGTGTGTGTGTGTGTGTGTGCGTGCGTGTATGTGTGTGTGTGTGTGTGTGTGTGTGTTAACTGAGGATGAAAGAAGATGGAGAAGTGGATAGGCGTTAAGGGGAGAGTATACTTTTGGTACATTGGAGTGCCTTGATTCCTCCAAAATTTGCCAGGAAACAGGACCAGACGGACAAAAATAAAGGCGTCCTGTTGCTTGGAATAGTTTGGAAGAATCAGTTGCTCCAGATTTGCCAACACTTTACTTCCCCTTAATTAAGCCCCAATAACCATACCAACGGAGTCACACCATATCCTCACAGCGCTGCCTGGATCTGGATACTGAAGACGGTGCAGGAGGAGGCGACGCAGCAGCAACAGGAGGAGGTAGTGGAAGATCAGAGAGGCGCCACGGGGAGTTAGTGGAGGCTGCCAGACAAGGAGACACTGTTTACCTGACGCAGCTGTTACAGGAAGGGGTACCATTGCTTCCTCCCTCCGCCAGTAGTGACCCTCTAGTCGAAGCCATAAGACACGGACACGTACGTACTGTAATATTAAAAACAAAAGTCGTGTTGCTGTTTTGTCTGATTATTTAAGGGACCCTGTGTTGTTGTCAGAAACTTGACGAAAAACGAGTCCTTCAAATATTGCCACGACACACCACCTATAGGGAAGGAGCTTGTTTCGTGGCATAATCAGGAAAAATCAGAAGTCTCCCATTTTCATATACGATCACAGGGTCCTTAAGGGGAGTGGGAATAGGGGGACAGGCTTAGGGGAGTTTAGGGGGTGCGGGGGGTCTTAAGAGGTGGAGGAGTAGGGGGACAGGCTTGGGAGAGGGTCAGGGGGCTGCGGGAATGGGGGACATGCATTCTACCCACCTCAAGCCTGGCCCCCTATTTCCACCCCACCCCCAAGCCTGTCCCCTACTCCCGCACCCCCTTAATACAACTCGTCAAACATAATCAAAGCCCCACTAGAATAAAATCTATGTCCAGTATGTTTTGCCTATTCCCAAAATTAAATTAAGGTTTCACCAAATTCCACGACACGAGTTTTGTCTTTGATATTTACTACACCTAAATTGAACTGATAAATTAACTGACTGGAAAGGCTACATACAAACATATTAATACATACAATACATACAAGCATATTAATTAACTGACTGACTGGAAAGGCTATATACAAACATATTTTTTTATAATGCAATGAAGTATTTATCAGGCAATGTTTTCCTTATTGGGTAAATATATATATAATGATGAAATAAATATATAATAATGAAATAAATGTTGTTGATCAGAGAGATGCTGTTCTGCTGCTGTTGTGTGCTGGTGGTGGTGTGTGTAGTGGTGCTGCCCACGCCCTCACGCCCATGGAAGCCGCTCACACCACGCCCGGCCTTCCTGCCCTCTTCCCTGCCATCACCCGCAAGGTACAGTTGCCAAAAAAAGTATTGCGACAAATCTTGATAGAACTTTAACCCTAGTAATATCCACAACTATTTGTAGGGACTATAAGCATGTAGTCCCGTAATGTAATACATACATATAAAACCTACAAACAACTATGGACATTAAGGGTGTGTGGGAGTAGGGGACAGGCTTGGGGGGGAGACTGGGGGGTGCGGGAATAGGGGGACAGGCTTGGGGTGCATGGGTGGAAAGCCTGTCCCTCTATACCCGCACCCCCCAAACCCCCCCAAGCTTGTCCCCCTACTCCTGCACCTTCAACACACCCCCCCCCCAGCTTGTCCCCCTATTCCCACCACCCCTTAAAAACATACACCACCTCTTTTTCAGGAAATGAGTGACCGCCTGGAGAGTGAGATGTCAGTCCTTGGCACCGAGGACTTGAGTGCCAGGAAGTTACGTGAAGGCATCAGTACCTACCGTGCCCAGGTGGTCGATGTGGGGGTCACGGCCAAGTGGATATACCGACGGAGGGACGAGGAGGGGAGAGATGAGGAGGGCAGGGCGTTACTGAGACAGGCGGTGAAGCAGGGTCTGTCTCTCACTTGTCAAGTTCTCAGTCTGGACCAACCTTGCCTCCATGCCCTCCAAATGCATCCTCCTTTCTTCCACGAGGCACTCACCCACATCACCCATCAAAATATATCTTCAGCTTCCAACCTCCAGACCAATTTCACAGACACTAAACTCCAGGTGGTCTCTGCATTCACCAGCCTTCAGACCATCCTGTACCGAGACCTTAGGATGTCCCCATATGCCTGTAGTTTGTCCAGCACACGGTCCATCTCACACGCCCTCCAGGAAGCCATGTGGACCAGTGAGTTGATAAAGTTTGAGGGCATTTGTTCCAGTGAGTCCATCATCACCAGGACACAGATGCAGGAAGTGTACCAGAGAATTAAACTCCTCAGGAACTCAAAGACCAAATATAAGTTCAATCCTATGAAGGAATTAGACTCACATTTTGTGTACCTGGCTGCACGGTATGGACTGGTGAACCTCCTCCACACATACTTGGAAGGTTACGAGGGTGTGGACGTGAACCAGGAGGTGGAGTGGTGTCCTGGGGGGACTGTACTACATGTGGCTACCATGTACGGCCAAGTAGGAGTGGTGGAGTATCTGGTACGACACGGTGCTGACCTCGGAATAAAGGACTCCAGTGGCAGGACTCCAGCTTACTTGGCAGCCTTGACAGGACACCATGCCTGCCTTCGCTACCTCCTGGCATACATGGACTGCACTCCTGAGGTGGCACACATGGGTGGCACTCCTTTTACAACAGTACTCACACCTTCACAGGTCAGTGCCAGATACGACCACATGTACAAACACCACTCATTCCCGCTGCTGAGTCACGAGGATGCCCTGTGTGTTCTCAATGAAGACGGTGAGGAGAATGAAGCCAGTGAACTCCTACGCAGGAAGGCAAGTCATCTGGGTATCAAAACTCCTGAGGATCTGCTGCGTTGTGCCATTGAGGGCGTCAGTTCTACTCCACTCCTTCAGGAAATCATGACGAGTGTTAAGGAGGAGACTGAAAACATCCTCAAGCAGATCAGCGATGAGAGATTCCAGGGTAAACTGATTCCAACTGGTTCTGTGCTGGAAGGAACTGCAAGTGTTAATGTTCATCATGTTACTTTCCTTTACGAAGTTCACCAGACTAATGCACAACTGGACTGTCCTATGATAACTGTCCAGGAGAGTGAAGAAGATGACAAGATTGACATTCTGGTGAGTAACAAGAAAGGTGATGATCTGTTTATTGGCAACAACTTTATGGAATCCTTCTCTGAGGCTGTGTGGCCTTTAGTTAAGGGACATGTCATCACCAGTAACAATAGCATTTCATTCGCACCTCCATTCTTTATGAAGACATCAAGTGGTGTATGTTTATTCTATGTCTGGAACACAGCTGACACTATGAAGTTCATCAGTGTAGCCATAACACCTGCACTCCCTACACACAATACGTTCACCAACATTTTCTCCACCTTGAGTCCAGTACTGGAAGACATGAACACTCCTCGTGTACACCTGACTAACGTGGGCGAGGAGTGGGTGTGCTCGGCGCCAGAATACGAAACAGATGTTCTTCTCAGCCTGGAATCTGACCAGAGGGACGTTTGGGTGACGTGTCGTTTCCTTAACCAGCTTCTACAGACGCCATGGTGGGTGTCACTGATGGGAGGGGACAGTGGATCAGCCAGAGTCACTCGTCGCTTCACTATTCACCCGCTGCCAGAGACGGTACTCCGGACACTCTTCCTACAGGAGGCGAGGGAGTCTAAGGAGTGGGGTGGTAACCAGGTGCTGCTCCGTCGGGTGGTATCGGTGTTCTGTCGGGCAGCCCAGAGAGACATGAGGAACAAGTGGGTACCGAAGGAACACGTGTCGTCCTTCGTCCTCCCGAAGCAGAGGTATGCTGCCTCAGTGACGCCCTCGGTGTGTGGGGTAATCACTTACCTTGAAGAACTTCACCTCGCCTACAGGAAAAAAGCCCCTAAGGTCAAGTTCAGTTAACTTTGACCACCAGCATCATTTAATAAACTCATTCGACTTTTAAGAACGCAATGATTATGTATGGGAATTAGAGGCATCTGATTGTTCCTAACTATACCATGAAACACACTTCTTCCATATAGGTAATGTTTTGTGGCAATATTTGAACGACTCATTTAACTCCAATTTTGTGACTACACCACAGGCTCCCTTTACTGCCATTGAATTGTACTTTGTGGAATAAAATAATCTTCAGGTCAGCTGGGCAATACGTTTTAAAAGACACAAACTACGAAGAAAAACCGACTGAGACAAAAAGTTTCAACACATATTGTCTATTGTTGTTCTCAGGAATAAATAAATAATCTGGAGTTAGACTACAGTTACAAGGCATTAAATTGGCACTGTACAATTACTTAAGGGTGTGTGGGAGTAGGGGACAGGCTTGGGGGGGGGGGACTGAGGGGGGGGGTGCGGGAATAGGGGGACAGGCATGTGGTGGATAGAAAGCCTGTCCTCCTATTCCCGCACTCCCCTAACCCCCCCAAAACCCCCCAAGCCTGTCCCCCTACTCCTACACCCTCCAAAAAAACCCAAGCCTGTCCCCCTATTCCCACACCCCCTTAACTAGTATTATTTAGAGAACTTAGTTAGTGATAAGGACAAATACTGTTGAAATTTGAAGTGAAAACTTTTGTCAGATATAGTGTATGTAAGTACATATTGTATATCTAAGTAAAAATAAACCTACATTATTACGGAGTGTTCACAAAATAACAAACTAATGTAATGTACCGCTTTGGTAATATACCAATTAGAATTATACAAACACAGTGTAAAAAGAGATAAATAAACTGTATTCCCCGAACTGATAAATAAATAAGAACAAACTAACTTTCTGTAGCACTTCTGTCAACACATTTATCTCCCTACAACTCTCCTCCCTGTCCATCCAAATAGGTATACAGTATACGTATACTATATAGGCCACAAGCATTCGTTCACACACTGTTGTTGCCAAGGGTTTACAACATATATATATATATATATATATATATAATAATGTACGGCTATGCAACTTACAATACAACATTATTTATTATTATTATTATTATTATTAGGTTTGTTGTGGCGGAGTCAACCTATAGTCACTTGGTAAATCATTCATTGCAGTACATATATTCACAATAATAACCTCTCTTTCCAAACTTATATATAGACTGTGTAATAATAACCTCTCTTTCCTACATTATATATAGACTGCATGTGTAAGAATTTCTGTGGCCAGCCGTACAGTACAACGAGCTTTCTGTAACTCGAAAGACAAATTCCCACACTGGCAACCCCTCCACCAGTTGATGTGTACAACAGAAGGCAATAGACCCCCCCCACCCTACCCCCTCCTACCCACCCACCTCACAGGCACTCACACTATGGCTCTGTCTGTCTGTATGTATGTATTTCTGTCTGTCCTAATAAGTTCACATACAAATAATTAGAGGAAATTTATTGACAAAACCACATGTAGGATCTTCACCCGGACAACGTCGGGTATCGCGGCTAGATATATATATATTTATACTTTAATAATTTATCACTGATGTTGTGAAGTGAAATAATAGAAAGATTAATTATCATAAATGGAAGGTTTGTTGATGTGAGTAATAAGCTAGATGTACAGTTGCCAAAAAAGGTATTGTGACAACTATTGATACAACATTAAATATATTAATGTCCATAGTCGTATGTAGGGATTATAAGTATGTATTACAGAAGGATATGTATATTTCCTTCTGTTATACATGCTTATAATCCCTACAAATAGTTGTGGATAGTACTAGGGTTAAAGGTCTATCAAGATTTGTCGCAATACCTTTTTTGGCAACTGTACAGTCGGCCTCAGAAGTTCGTATACACCATGCACTGTGACATCAGGGGTTCGTAACAACTAGAACATTTAGTACCAAACATTAATTTCCTAACATCACAAACAAAATTTTCCTAGTAATGTTATGAATTGGGTAATAATACTTGAATCAGTCAGCAGAATAATAAAGAACCCGTTTGACTAACTCAGACTCTGTGTATGTATACCTGAAGCTGACTGTACAACATGTGGATGGAGGAATTGGATTTAGGATATACTGATACAATATTTCTAAACTAGGATATAGAACTTAACCACCTCAACTCACTACACGAGTATGAGAGATCTGTAGTTTTTTTTAAATTTTGTACTGTAGTTGTGTTGTGTTGTGTGGATACAATATTCAGAATGCTACGTGGACTCCAACCAATTCACAACAACACAACAAGCTAATCCCTTTATGGTAACAATTTGTATTATTTTGTTGGTTCACCCACACACGCACGCGCAGACTCACCCGCGCAGCCATCTTCATCCTATACCCATGCACAGTGGTCTGGGGTGCCGTGGGGTGTGTGGGTGGGTGGTGTGGGGTGCCGTGGGGTGGGAGGGTGGGTGGTCTGGGGTGCCGTGGGGTGTGTGGGTGGGTGGGTGGGTGGTCTGGGGTGCCGTGGGGTGTGTGGGTGAGTGGGTGGGTGGTCTGGGGTGCCGTGGGGTGGGTGTGTGAGTGAGTGCCTGGGTTGTGTGGCGTGGCATCATCAGTGTGTTGTTGGCACCCACACTGAGAAGACGGAGTGTACACGGTTCATTACACTCACTCTTCCTTACTTCCTTGCGTTTACACCTTTTAATTTCCCAGACATCATACACAAACCAAAATGATAGCGAGTAATATTGACAACTTCCTCGCAACGTACACCTCTTAATTCTCAGACATCATACGTTCACTCTTACTTGCGTTTACACCTCTTAATTTCCCGACATCATACATTCACTCTTACTTGCGTTTACTTCTTATAATTTCCCCGACATAATACACAAACTTCAGTGATAGCGAGTAATATTGACAACTCCCTCGCGACGTTTACACCTCTTAAGGGGAGAGTAGTTCTGACATTTTTGGAGATTATGATTCCTCCAAACTATTCTAGGCAACAGGATACCATTATTTTTCTTCAACTGGGTCTGTTTTCTGGCATACTTTGGAGGAATCAAGGCACTGTTATAATGTACCAAAAGTATACTCTCCCCTTAACTTAATTTCCCCGTCATTATACATACACAAAACTTCAGTGACAGTGAGTAATATTTGAACAAAGACTGAAATAATTACGGATAATATGTTAATTAAGAGACTGACTGTGCATAGACAAGATTTAATTAAGCGTATAAATATTAATTAAAGAACTAATAAGGAATAACTAAAGCTTACAACCCTTCCACTGTGTTGTAACCAGGAGGGTCCTAACGCTTTCAACAACAACAACTACAACAACAACAACAAGACATCAGCTAAGAGGAACAGTTATGTGTGTGAAATAGAAAAATAATCACAGAATTATTATATATAAGCAAATGTGAAAAAAATGTAGTAAATATAGAATTATTAACTCTAGTGGTCTTAAATTTAAAGAATAGTAATTGATTTTTTTTATTAGAAGAAAGTGAAGAAAAATACGATTTAATTTTTGTACAGAAACGTGAACGAGAAGAAACGTGACGGTGTGTGTGTGTGTGTGTGTGTGTGTGTGTGTGTGTGTGTGTGTGTGTGAGGAACGAGAATAGGAAGACAACTAATTAAATAGGAAGAACAAAAACGAGCGAGAAGTAGATAATTTATGGGAAGAACGTGACAGCCGAAATGTTTCATGAAAAGAACGTAAACAGGCAAAATAATCCGTGAAAAGAACGTAAACGGGTAAAATAATCCGTGAAAAAAACGTAAACACGCAAAATAATCCGTGAAAAAAACGTAAACACGCAAAATAATCTGTGAAAAGAACGTTACTGGTAGAATAATGACGTATGAAAAGAACGTGAGCAGTAATATGAATTTTGTGAGGAACGTGAGGGTCAGAAGGGCGTGTGGGATGAAGGTGTTGTCGTCCCTCCTGATGGTGGCACTGACGGTGTTATGGACATGTGGCACTCTGGCACTGTGTCAGGTAAAGATGATACCAGATGTTCTGTTTCCCTCGTTAATTGGTCAGATTTATTTAATTATAATAATAATAATAACAACAAACAATGACAATAATAACAACAAACAATGACAATAATAACAACAAACAATGACAATAATAACAACAAACAATGACAATAACAACAATAACGACAACGACAACGACAACGACAACGACAATGACAACGACAACAACAACGACAACAACAATAACAATAATAATAACTGTCTTCTCCCCCAACAGCCACCCCCTATGGAGGCAAACCCAGGCCCCCAGGAACCCCCTCAACCCCCCTCCCCTGCCCACCCCCCATCACCACCCCCACCCCCGCCCTCCTCCACACCACACCCAAGCCAATCCCAAGGTCAGGAGAGGTCACGAGGTCAAATAGGTCAGGATCAAGGTCATGAAGGTCAAGATCAAGGTCACATAGGTCAGGATCAAGGTCACGAAGGTCAAGGTCAAGGTCAAACAGGTCAAGGTCAAGGTCAAACAGGTCAAGGTCACATAGGTCAAGATCAAGGTCAAATAGGTCAGGATCAAGGTCAAATGGGTCACGATCAAGGTCAAATAGGTTTAGATCAAGGTCAAATAGGTCAAGATCAAGGTCAAATAGGTCAGGATCAAGGGCAAATAGGTCAAGGTCATGGTCAAATAGGTCAAGATCAAGGTCAAACAGATCAAGGTCAAGGTCACTTTAAGCAAGGTCAAGAAGAGGGTCAGGTCATGGCAGAAGAGGGTGATGGTGAGAGTGAGAGTGAAAATGAGAGTAAGAGTGAGAATGAGAATGAGGAAGGAGGTGAGAGTGAGAATGAGAGCAAGGGAGTGAGTAAAAATGAGAGAAAGAATAAGAGTGAGAGTGAGGGAGGGGGAAGAGGAGGGGGTGAAAATGAGAGAAAGAATAAGAGTGAGAGTGAGGGAGGGGGAAGAGGAGGGGGTGAAAATGAGAGAAAGAATAAGAGTGAGAGTGAGGGAAGGGGAGGAGGAGAAGGAGGAGTGGTGTTGTTGACTCTGGGTTGGGGTGAGGACGAGACAGTGACATCATCCATCGCATCACTGTTACGTCACCACAATCACAACGTCACTGTCATCGTCTA
>JAWZYT010001130.1:27500-81679 GCA_034508575.1 Petrolisthes manimaculis
TTCAAATCGTTTGGACCAGCCGTTTTCATCATTGGTACGGGAGTGGAGTACAGTTGGCCAATATGCGAGCGGGAGACAGACAGAGAGAGAGACCATTAATACCAGACAACCACCCACTACCACCACCACCACCACAACAACAACACATTTTATCCCCTCATTTCTCCTCCTACAGGAAGTATTGGTCCCAGCTCTAATGAACCGTGCAGGCGTGGTGACCGTGAGCGTGGGTGAGGAGCGAGAGGCGTGGGTGGGCCCGGGGACACAGGCTGCCCTCCACCACGCCCTCAAGACCACACCCTACACCATCCTCTGGCGCTCCTCTCCTCCACAACAACAACAACAACGAAAAACAACAACACGTGCTAAGTTTGTCTATAAGGCACACTTTCCCCTCGCTGATGTTCTGAGTAAGTGAGTGTGTGAGTAAGTAGATGAGTGTGTGAGTGAGTGAGTGTATGAGTGAGTGGATGAGTGAGTGTGTGAGTGAGTGGATGAGCGATTGAGTGAGTGAGTGGATGAGTGATTGAGTGAGTGACTGGATGAGTGAGTGAGTGAGTGAACGTGGAACTGAGTGTAATATGAAGTGTAGATAATGAATAACAGAAACCTGGGAAAAACATGAGGGACTGAATGTAAAATGAAGTGGTGGTTACAAGTATACATGTATATATACAGTACATACATGTTCACTGTATATCGAGGGTCACCTGTAATAAGTCCCCTTCCTTCCTTCCTTCCTTCCTTCTATAGATCATCCCCGTCATCGCCTTCTCATCTCTACATGTGGTGAGACAGAGGCCATGGCTGCTGTCTACTTCGGTTCCCCAGTCCTCTGTCTTCCCGTCACTCCAGATCAACACCTTTCATCCAATGCCTTACAGAACCTCGGTATGTATAGTTGGTCACACGAATTCTTAAAGGGAGAGTACAGTATTGGTAAATCTGGAGCCACTGACTCCTCCAAACTATTCCAAGCAACAGGACATCATTATTTCTGTCCATCTGGTCCCCATTTCATGACATACTTTGAATGAATCAAGGCACTCCAATGTATCAAAAGTATACTCTGCCCTTAACACAAGCTATATTATAGAAAGACAGGTTTTTATTCTGGATACACTGCAATGAATGGTGTACCAAGTGACTCAGTGATTAGCAAAACAACAAACCTAATAATAAAGTTGTTATTCTGAGATCTCAAAAAAATGACAAAGCAACCATTAACTGCACCACCAACACCACAACCAACAACAACAATAGTCACCAGCAACAACAACACCATCTCTACCACCACCACCACCACCATCTCTACCAACATTATCACCACCACAAAATAGTCACCATCACAACTACAACCACCACCAACAGTTCCATAACATCACTGTCACAAATTCATCACAGCTGTTTTTGTTTATATGTTTACTTCATCATCTTCGTCTACTACTACTACTATTACTACTTCCACTACTACTTCCACTACTACTACTACTACTACTACTACTACTACTACTACTACTACTACTACTACTACTTCCACTGCTACTACTACTATCAGTACTCCACAGGGCTAGGAGTGGTGTTGCCTGCCTCGGGGGTAACGGTGGAAAAGCTCAAGACGGCCCTACACAACCTGACAGGGGACAGAAGGTGAGCGTTACTGTAAGGGAGAGTCACCATCAGGAGTAAACTTATTATTATTAGACTGTACACTCGCCATGCATAATCCCTAACCCACCTGAGTCAAACTATACAACCAACCAAACAACCAACTACAAACACTATTAAACACTTCAACCAACCAACCAACCACAAACACTATTAAACACTTCAACCAACCAACCACAACCACTATTAAACACTTCAACCAACCAACCAACCACAAACACTATTAAACACTTCAACCAACCAACCACAACCACTATTAAACACTTCAACCAACCAACCAACCAACCACAACCACTATTAAACACTTCAACCAACCAACCAACCAACCACAACCACTATTAAACACTTCAACCAACCAACCAACCAACCAACCAACCAACCAACCACTATTCAACACTTCAACCTGCCAACCAACCAACCACAACCACTATTAAACACTTCAACCAACCACTATTAAACACTTCAACCTGCCAACCAACCAACCACAACCACTATTAAACACTTCAACCAACCACTATTCAACACTTCAACCAACCAACCAACCAACCACAACCACTATTAAACACTTCAACCAACCACTATTCAACACTTCAACCAACCAACCAACCAACCACAACCACTATTAAACACTTCAACCAACCACTATTCAACACTTCAACCAACCAACCAACCAACCACAACCACTATTAAACACTTCAACCAACCACTATTAAACACTTCAACCAACCAACCAACCAACCACAACCACTATTAAACACTTCAACCAACCACTATTAAACACTTCAACCAACCAACCAACCAACCACAACCACTATTAAACACTTCAACCAACCACTATTAAACACTTCAACCAACCAACCAACCAACCACAACCACTATTAAACACTTCAACCAACCACTATTAAACACTTCAATCAACCAACCAACCAACCACAACCACTATTAAACACTTCAACCAACCACTATTAAACACTTCAACCAACCAACCAACCAACCACAACCACTATTAAACACTTCAACCAACCACTATTAAACACTTCAATCAACCAACCAACCAACCACAACCACTATTAAACACTTCAACCAACCACTATTAAACACTTCAACCAACCAACCAACCAACCACAACCACTATTAAACACTTCAACCAACCACTATTAAACACTTCAATCAACCAACCAACCAACCACAACCACTATTAAACACTTCAACCAACCACTATTAAACACTTCAACCAACCAACCAACCAACCACAACCACTATTAAACACTTCAACCAACCACTATTAAACACTTCAACCAACCAACCAACCAACCACAACCACTATTAAACACTTCAACCAACCACTATTAAACACTTCAACCAACCAACCAACCAACCACAACCACTATTAAACACTTCAACCAACCACTATTAAACACTTCAATCAACCAACCAACCAACCACAACCACTATTAAACACTTCAACCAACCACTATTAAACACTTCAACCAACCAACCAACCAACCACAACCACTATTAAACACTTCAACCAACCACTATTAAACACTTCAACCAACCAACCAACCAACCACAACCACTATTAAACACTTCAACCAACCACTATTAAACACTTCAACCAACCAACCAACCAACCACAACCACTATTAAACACTTCAACCAACCACTATTAAACACTTCAACCAACCAACCAACCAACCACAACCACTATTAAACACTTCAACCAACCACTATTAAACACTTCAACCAACCAACCAACCAACCACGACACTTGCTTCCCTTCCTGTAGGTACCGTGAACGAGGGCGTGAGTGGGGCGAGGAATTACACGACCAGGCCTTATCCCCTGACGACCGCCTTCTCTACACCCTCGAGAGAATCATTCGTAGACCTCGAGCCAACACGTCAGTACCTTAGTAGAGTCGTTTTTTTTTTTTTTTTCAGTTTTTTTTTTTTTCAGTTTTTTTTTTTTTAGCTCCGGCCTAAGCCGAGAGCTCTAGGTTTTTTCCGAATTATTGTTCTTGTTCTTCTTGGGGCGACCACTTCTTAAAAGGGGTTCAACCAATATTTAAGAGGTTTAACCGAGAGGGGGTTCAACCGAGAGGGGGTTCACCCTCAATAAAAAGGGTTCATTTTCAAAATGTCAATATAACCATATGAATACGAAAATCCAGATAAAACATAATCAATATTTTTGAGACCTTTACATATGGATATTTTATTATTTCACTTGAATCATTAAGAGCCGGAGCTTTTGAAGGGTTTTCCTTCTTTTACTTGTTCATTTTATTTTTAATTTTTTTTCCTGGGCTTGGTTTTGTTTTTTGTATGTTTGCAATAATTATGGGGGTAATTAATTCATTTTTTGATAACATTGGAGTGCCATGATTCCTCCAAAGTATGCCATGCAGGAAACAGGACCAAAATGAACCAAAAGAAAAAAATAATGTTGTGTGTTCTTTTGTCTGGAATAGTTTGGAGGAATCACCAGTTGCTCCAAATTTACCAACACTTAACTTTTTTCCCCTAAATTAAGGACCCTTCGTGTATCGTGAATGGAAATTGGAGGCTTCTGATTCCTCCTGATATATATGCCACGAAACAAAACAAAAACTCCTTTCTTATGGATGGTGTTTCGTGGCAATAATTGAAGGACTCATTTATCTCCAATTTTCTTCACTAATACATTCATGGTGTTTACGATGGCGTGCATGGTACTGATACGATGACATCACAACACACACACACACTATAGAGTCAATGATCGTACTGGTACTATGCTATCGTTAACACCACGGACGGATAATCTTGCATATTTACTAAAAGCTACCCAGTACAACCTCCCCAGTCCCCCTCCCAGTACACCCTCTCTCACCCAATCCCCCCCAGTACCCCCTCCCTCACCCAGTCCACCCCCATCACCCAATACACCGTCATCCACCTCTAGTACACCCTCCCTCACCCAATTCCTCCCCCCTCACCCAATACACCCAGTCCCAGTCCCCCCCCCCCCCAATACACCGTCATCCACCTCTAGTACACCCTCCCTCACCCAATTCCTCCCCCCTCACCCAATACACCCAGTCCCAGTCCCCCCCCCATCACCCAATACACCCCTAGTCCACCCCCATCACTAACCAACCTCTCCCCAGCAGGTATTTCAACAGACAGCAGGAAGGGGGCAACACACAACAACAACAACAACAACAACAACAACAACAACTATACCTCCTTCAGCAGAGTAACGCCGACGTGTACCTTCTGCTCCTGCTTCTGCTGACCTCACTACTGGGTCTGCTGATCTGTCTCACACTCTCACTGCTGCCTGTGTTGTTGGCAAAGGCGAAACACAAAAAGGACTGACAATTTTCAATTAAACTCACTCAACGAAGCACAAACCATTAAGATGAAGCACAAGAACGAAACATTAACTCAACAATATAAAGCACAAGAATGAACCACTCACTCACCAATATAAAGCACATGTATGAACCACTAACTTATTAATATGAAGCACAAGAACGAACCAATAACTCACACCAATATGAAGTACACGAACGAACCACCAAGTCACCGATATGAAACACGAACCACTAACTCACCAATATGAAGTACAAGAACGAACCAATAACTCACCAATATGAAGCACACGAATGAACCAATAACTCACCAATATGAAGCACACGAATGAACCAATAACTCACCAATATGAAGCACAAGAACGAACCAATAACTCACCAATATGAAGCACACGAATGAACCAATAACTCACCAATATGAAGTACAAGAATATAATATAATAATCATCATAATTATTTGGATTCAACTTCAATAAAATTCGGTTATACAATATCCAATTTTATTTATATTTGTGGATGAATGTCGATGTTTCCCGGTTCCTCCAAATGATTACACGAAACAGCCTCCATTTATAATTATATATATGTATATGTTGTTTCGTGGCACAGTATGGAGGAATCTGTAGCATCCAGTTTGGCACTATAGAATCCTGGCCTTCTCAATGGCATCTTTATTGTCCTACTAAACAGTAATTGGGGAAAAGTGGATAAAAATAAGATTGTTCCCGAGTTGACCATGTGTGTGTGTGTGTGTGTGTGTGTGTGTAAGTCTGTTTGAGTGTGTGTGTGTGTGTGTGTGTGTGTGTGTGTTATGTGTGTGTGTGTGTGTGTATGTGTGTGTGTGTGTGTATGTGTGTGTATGTGTGTAAGTATGTGTGTGTGTGTGTGTGTGTGTTATGTGTGTGTGTGTGTGTGTGTGTCTGTGTATAAGTATGTGTGTGTGTGTGTGTACCAAACAGTGTATGCATCACCCCCCAAAAAATAGACGAACATGTCCCCATTCAATAGTCAACACGAACACTAAACCTTTCCCCAAGAGGCAGATCAATGTTGGCCACGAGAACCCCACACAAGGCATCATACCCCCAGTGGTCCAGGGAGAGGGCCACGTCGTTCACCTTCACGCCCTGGGGACTCTGTGATACACCCAACAACTGCACCGTCTCGAGTTTAAGGTTGTCCACTACAGGAGATGTTTGTTGTACTTCTCCTGTCAACTCGTTCTGTCAAGGTTGTGTTTTGGGATTGTTAGTGTTATTATTATTATTGTTGTTACTATAGTAGTTGAAATAATTATCATCATTACCGTTGTTATTATATTATCATTATTATCATTATCATCATTGTTATCATTGTTATCATTTTTATCATTATTATCATTAGTATTATCATTATTATCATTATTATTATCATTATTATCATTATTATCATCATTATTATCATTATTATTATTATCATCATTATTATTATTATTATTATCATTTTTATCATTTTTAATATTTTCATTATTTTCATTTTTCTCCTTATTTTCATTATTATTATTACCATCCCTCCACATATGAGTGTTACAAAGACCGATGTAAATTTTGAGATCAGTACAATTTTTTCTTACCTCCCCATGCGATATCAACGCCACAAAAATAGCGGAATTATTATTAAAGTCTTAGTTTATATATATATATACTGTATATAATTGTTGGATTGAGTGAGGGCCTATAAACGCTAAATATGCACCGTAAACATTGTGTGTGGCTTCGTTAATTAATGTTGGTTTGTATTGACTGACTTGCCATGTCAACCCAACCTTTGCTGCCTCACCTGTGTAAAGTTGAAGTGCATGAGGAAGATGTTGTTGTTGTCGTTGTTGTTGTGGTCCAGTTGGCTCTCTCCGTCATCCCAAAACAACAACCCACACGCCTCGCCAGCTTCGTCAGGGGCTACGGTCACTCCCATTCCATTTTTGCGACTGTGTTTTAGTTGATGTGTTTGTTGTTCATTGGGTTTAATACCTATCGACTTCGTATTGGTCATTAATTAATTAAATCGATGAGGGCGATAAGGTTATAAGAGAAATCCACCTAGATTTTGTACATCTTGTTTCATTTATCACGAAGTATAATTATTTATTTTGCTATCATCTAATAATGAAAATGTCCCATGTTCATCTGCACCACTCTATTCCTATAATACAAACATCTGAAACATATCTTCAGAAATATCGAGGTGGGTTTCCCTTCAATTTCGCCCTCATTAATACAGTATCATAAATGTATTGTAACAGCTAAGCTACGATATGTATAATTCCACATTTCATTCTGGAGACATTTTTGCTGAAAATTATTCATACAGGTCATCATTCAGTTTAATACATGGCAAGGCGACTCACCCTTTATAAACAAACAGACAACTGAATGGATAGACAGACAGATAAATGGATAGATATAACATCAAATGGACAGATACACACAAACAGATAAAACTAGAGGGACAGACAGACAGAAGGTGACCTAGTAAAGTATTACCAACCTTTGTGTGGTGGTGAGGGCTGGGTGTTGGAAAGGCAACACAACACCCCCCAGTACATACAAGGGCAGGACCTCTAGGGGGGCCTGTACCCTTGACGTAGTGGGGCCTCCCGTCACCACAGGGGCCCCCGTCACCAGGTCATACCAAGCACCCTGGGGGAAGTATACATCTCTCTCCATGGCCCCTTCCTCCAGGACGGGGGCCACCATGATGCCGGAGCCCCACATGAACTGGTCATCCACACCCCTGGCTGTCATGTCCCCAGGGTACTGATTCACGAGGGGCCTCACCACACTACCTCCTTCAGTGTGTGCCTGAGGAATAGTAGATGTGCTGTACATACATTCATACAGAACACACACACACACACACACACACACTCTCTCTCTCTCACTGTCAGCAAGTATAATATGCCAATTTGTCACTAACGCCCTATTTTCTCATTATTTTCTGTCTGTAGGTAAGGGATGTACAACACAACACATTACCAGGTAGAGTAGTGTGTACAAGTAAGACAACACATTACCAGGTAGAGTAGTGTGTACAAGTAAGACAACACATTACCAGGTAGAGTAGGGTGTACAGGTAAGACAACACATTACCAGGTAGAGTAGTGTGTACAAGTAAGACAACACATTACCAGGTAGAGTAGTGTGTACAAGTAAGACAACACATTACCAGGTAGAGTAGGGTGTACAGGTAAGACAACACATTACCAGGTAGAGGAGTGTGTACAGGTAAGGCAACACATTACCAGGTAGAGTAGTGTGTACAGGTAAGGCAGGTACTGGTAACGAAGAGCCAGTACATCACGTGCCACCTGTGCTACTTGTGGCCACACTGCTGGGTCCTGGTCTGCCCAGCCCTGCATGTTGTGGTTACGACTGTATAGACGGACAACACACGTTAATATTATTATAGAGGGACAACACACGTAAATATTATTATAGAGTGACAACACACGTAAACATTATTATAGAAGGACAACTGACAAACATTATTTCAAGTAATTCGTAACATGCATATATACAGTATTATTCTAAGTAAACAAATGTATATATATACCGGTATATAATTCTCGAACAAAAATAATTCTTGAACAAGTATGAATATCTATCAAGCAATAATACTTGTACTATCGTTTGCAGTCGATAATTAATTCTTAGTCTTAATCCCATTTGCCAATTAAAAAAGAAAAGAAAATATATCTGTTTTTGTATTGATTGAGTAAGGTCCCTCCCTTCTTCCTCTTCCTCTCGACGACTAACCTGAAGGAGTAGAAGGCCCCCAACTGAGTCCATCGGGTACAGAGCTCCTGGTGGGGGTGTCCTGAGAAGCCACAGATATCAGCCCCGACCATGGGAATCCCGAACAGGTTAAACTCCAACATTCCTAAAAAAAAAAAAATTAGGGACCAACACCACAACAACAAACTAACACACAATATAACAACAACAACAACACCTAATACCACCACAAACCCATCATCATCATCACCACAACACCACCACCACCAGTTAGGCTAACACCACCACCAACAACACCACCACCACCTAATGCCACCACAAACCCAACACCACCACCACCACCTAATACCACCACAAACCCATCATCATCACCACAAAACAACACCACCACCATCATTACTATCACCACCACACAACAACACCACCACCATCATTACTATCACCACCACACAACAACACCACCACCATCATTACTATCACCACCACACAACAATAATCCAACACCTACCAATGATCGAGAGCCTCATTTGTTTCCAGGTAGAGAAGTTGTCCCCCAGCCAGTGTATAGTGTAGCGACCAGACCCTGGGAAAGTGGACCTCGACAGCACAAAGGGACGACGACCAGGGAAGAGGGATTCAAGGGCTCTGAAAATGATGATGGGGGTGGTAGTGATGGGGGTGGTAGTAGTAGTGGGGGTGTTAGTAGTAGTAGTAGTGGTGGTGGTAGTTATAGTTGTAGTAGTGGTGGAGGTGATGGTAATGGTGGTGGTGGTGGTGGTGGTGGTGGTGGTGGTGGTGGTAGTGGTGGTGTTGGTGATAATCTATTGGTGGAAGGAAAATTATTGGATGGATTTTAATCATTCTATACCTACAACTATGCAAAGGAAATGAATCACATATATACTTGTCTAATTGCACACACACACAGGTACAAACAATACTTTACCTGTATGTGACCTTCCCATGTGACCAGCCCTACACACACACACACACACACACACACACACACACAGGTACAAACAATACCGTACTTTACCTGTATGTAAAACCTTGGCATGTGACCAGCCCTACACACACACACACAGGTACAAACAATACCGTACTTTACCTATACGTAACCTTGGCGTGTGACCATCCATACAGTGAGTGGACATCGTAGTGTATAAAGGTGGTGTTACCGTCACTGTGGTTACTGGACATACAGATGGTCTTGTCACTGTCACACACCGCAAACCAAAGTAAGGGAAGAATACATGAGTTAGTGAATGAAGGAAAAATATGAATGACAAAACACAACAACAAATAGTAGAATAGATAACTTAGTGAATGAAGGGAAAAAATGAATAATAAAATACATGAACAAAAAACAAAAGAATAGATGAATACATGAGTTAGTGAATGAAGGGGAATAATGAATGACAAAGCACAACAACAAATAGTAGAATAGATGAGTTAGTGAATGAAGGGAAAAATGAATGATTAAAACGCATCAATAATAAACAAACAGAAGAATAGATGAGTTAATGAATGAGGGGAATAATAATTGAATGACAACACACACCAACAACAAAACAAACAAACAAACAAACAAACGACCTCCTAAATACATAAATAAAAAAAATATATAAAAAATATACATAAAAAATTGAATAATAAAAAATAACAATAAAAAAAAGTCCCACACCTAAGCCTCTTGCTGACGTTATCGGCGATGTGGGCTGCCTTGGTTGGGTAAGGCGGGTCGTCCCATTGGTTGTCGGGACACATGAGAGAGTAGAGGTTGGTGCCGAAGCTGGAAGGCTCATTCATGTCCACCCACATCCCATCAAACCCAACCACCTATGTTGTGTTCAGAGCGATAATTATATTGGTGTGTTGTGTGTGTTTATTGGTGGTTTGGTGATGGGTTGTGGGTGTTAATATAGGTGTGTTCTGTGTGTTTTATATTGATGTGTTCTGTGTGTTTTATATTGATGTGTTCTGTGCGTTTTATATTGGTGTGTTCTGTGTGTTCGATGGTGGGTGATTATTATTAGTGTGTTCAAAGTCATATATACTGTACACACATACCCACACACAAGCATAAATACAGACTGACTCACACATACACACACAAACATAAAAACACCCCCCCATAAATAGAGACTGACACACACACACGAATAATAAATAAATAAATCAAAACCCAACAGCTTGGGGGTCGTCACCTTGTGGAAATCAGCCACCTCCTTCGTCCACCACAGCTGCGTCTGCGGGTTGAAGAAGTCCGGGTAGAAAGTGTCCCCAGGCCACACCCTCCCCACCAGATAGTCCCCACAGCCCTGGCACTGGTCACCGGGCACTAGGTCAGACGAGAGCCACTTCACAAACACGTCTGCGTCGCGTCCGTTCATGGCTGGAGGGTACGAGGTGAGGTCTGTTGCGATGGCTGGGTCCTGGTGGGTGAGGAAGATGGGGTGTGAGTGTTTATGGGGGTGGGGGGTGGGGGGAGGAGGGACAATAGGGGAGATTGAGAGTGTGTGGGGGAGGAGGAGGAGGGGGAGAGATTGTGAGTGTGTGTGTGGGAGGGGGGAGGGGAGATTGTGAGTGTGTGTGAGAGACTGTGAGTGTGGGGAGAGAAAAAGGGGAAGATTGGGAAGGGGGAGAGAAAAAGGGGGAAGGAGAAAGGGGGAAGGAGAAAGGGGTAAGGAGAAAGGGGGAAGGAGAAAGGGGGAAGGAGAAAGGGGGAAGGAGAAAGGGGGAAGGAGAAAGGGGGGGGGGGGAGAAAAGGGGGGGAGAAAAGGGGGGGAGAAAAGGGGGGGGGAGAAAAGGGGGGGGGAGAAAAGGGGGGGAGAGAAAAGGGGGGGAGAGAAAAGGGGGGGGAGAGAAACAGGGGAGAAATTAACGGGGAGTGAGAAAGGAGGGATATTGAGAATGGTGAGAAAAAAAGGGTACGATTGAGAGAGAGACACACACACATAATACACACACACAAAAAAAAACCCTAATCATAACAATAATAAAAAAAATCTTCCCTCTCCCACTTACAAATATGAGAATGACTTTGACTCCATCATTGTGTAGTTCCTGAACGAGATTAGGAAGATCACTCCAGGTGTCATTACTATCGATGGTGAAGTCTCGTTTGTCTTGCATGTAGTCGATGTCCAAAGTTTGTACGTCCTGTTGGGGGGGGGGGGGGGAATGTTGTCAAATTTTATAGGGGGTCGATTCAGACAATATATATTTAAAAGGAAAATTGCACATTAGACAATAGATTTAGACAATATATATATAGAGGTGGATGGACAATAATTTAGCTGCGTGGAAAATGTTGTGGCTAAATTTGGATTTAGTTAGTTTGATAATTAATTTAGCAGCATTGGCAAATTAATGGATCAGTATACTGTAGTTGGTTAATTAAATATTTTAGCTGCATGGTGCAATTCAGTTCATCAATTTAGTTGTTGATTGTATAAGGGGGTGTAGGAATAGGGGGACAGGCTTGGGGGGGTTTAGGGGTGTGCGGGAATAGGGGGGGGGCAGGCTTGGGGTGGGTAGAAAGCCTGTCCCCTATTCCCGCACCCCCTAAAATCCCCCCAGACCTGTCCCCCTATTCCCACACACACCCTTAATCTAGCCGGCGAATTTAGTAGATTAATTTGAACTGGAAAGGAAAGAGACACACACACACACACATAACACACACGAAAAAACAACTAATAATAACAATAACAATAATAATAAAAAAAATCTCCTCTCTCCCATTACTAACTGACCTGAGGAATATTGTTATTGCTATTATTAGTTTTTTTTTTTTTTTTTTTTTTTTTTTTTTTTTTACTAATAATAACAATAACAATAAAAATCATCTTCCCTCTCCCCCGGCTGACCTGAGGAATATTAGCCGCCTTGTTCCTGGCCACCACCTCACGCACGTGTTGAGTCGAGTTGTATCCCCAGCGACTCAGACCAAACCCCAGGGACCAGTAGGGGGGCAGCAGGGGACGACCCACTAACTGTATGTAAAAAAAAAAAAAAAAAAAAAAAAAAAAAAAAGTTACATACATAAACATCTCAGGGAAGTGCCAATGTTAAGGTTAATTACACACACACACACATACATACACAGACACACACACACACACACACACACACACACACACACACACACACACACACACACACACACACACACACACACACACACACACACACACACACACACACACAAGAATGGAAGATAGTGATAAGGTTATAATAATTATGGGGGAAGAAAAAAATACGATTATATATATTATAGTCTATGTATCGTTCAAATGGAAGAATAGAGATAAGTTTATAATAATAAGGGGGAAGAAATAAATAAGATTATAGTCTATGTATAGTTCAAAATTAATGGCAGAATAGAGATAAGGTTATATATATATGGGGGAAGAAATAAATAATATTATAGTCTATGTATAGTTCAAATGGAAGAATAGAGATAAGGTTATATACTGTATAATTATAGGAGAAGAATAAACAAATAATAAAAACATTCCTCTATGTATATACAACAGTTCAGAAACATTTCCCATTACGTTGGTGTACTGAGCGTTGAGGTGGTCAGGTTTGGGCCCCATCAGTATGTGGAAGTCCAACACCCCTCCTATGGTACGTAGTGTGAGGCCAGGGGTACCGTCGCTCAGTAGGAAGGTGGAGTACTCTGGTGGGCAAATTGGGAACTATAAGTGGATGAGCGAAGGAGTGGTTAGGTGGATGAGCGAGGGAGTGGTGAGGTGGATGAGGGACGGTAATATTAATAACAACAATACTGCTACTACTACTACTACTACTAACAACAACAACAACAACAACAACAACAACAACAACAACAACAACACTACTACTACTAACAATAATAATAATAATAATAATAAAAATAATTATAAAAATAATAAAAATAGAAATAAAAATAATAATAATAATAATGGTGTTTCTTGGGCACCATGATACCCACCCATGGCATTCGAGTTGTAGAGGAGGACCGAGTGTGAGGTGCCAAGGTCATCCTCCAACACCATGTAATAAGGGTGAACACCATACTCGTTCTGATCACCCTGTACGAGAGAAGAGAGCAACGACAGCGTGGTCATGTGACGCCCGAAGAGGAAAGGTTGAAGGTGACTGAGAGGTGGGACAGTAAGCACAAAAGGTAACAACAGATGATTAAATAAATAAATAATAATAATAATAATAATAATAATAATAATAATAATGATAATAAAAATAAAAATAAAATGAATAACAACAATAACAACATAAATAGAAACAAAATTAATAAAAACTAGAATAAAAAAAAAAAAATAACACTCACACACATAATAATAATAATAATAATAATAATAATAATAATAATAATAATAATAATAATAATAATAATAATAATAATAATAATAATAATAATAATAATAATAATAATAATAATAATAATAATAATCATAATAATCATAATCATACAAATGTGATTGTTACCTCATAGGTGAGTTGATCCCTGGCAAAGATTGGTGATGTGGTACGGTTGTGGAAGGAGTGTAGGAATGAGGAGTGCATCCCTTCACCAAGACCATAGAGGAAGGTGGAGGACAGACGCAGATGAAGCTGTAAAAACTGATCCTCGTAACTCAAAGGACCCACCGTCTCAAAACTGAAAATAATAATAATAATCTGTTCAGTTGCTCTCCAACACTCCTTGGTTCCTGATTCAGCACTATCAGCCATGACTGTACATTATCCCTTTGTATGCAGCAGTGTAAACTCCCTCCCCCTTTATGGTCCCTTCAGGACTGGTCTCATGGAAGGTGAGGCCCCACATGTAGCTCTTGTGGTAATGTGGACTTGGGCCCACAGCACTGACTGTGGGATCAAAGACCTTTCCCCCAATCTCCCTGGCGGTCGGAGGCCCCCAGACTCCCTGGTCCAGTAAGCTGTGGTCCCATTTCCCTGGGATGTGCTTCGGTAACCCAGGCATATAGGGTCAGCCCTTCCCTTATATATAACAACAATACTTACACAAACAAACACAACAACAACAACAACAACACTGTCTTACATTTTGGTTCCTGTAGAGTTACGTGTGATGTCGAGACTGAAGGTACTGCCTGGTGTCGGTACACTGACGGAATACCAGGGGGCCACGCCAGGGGTATCAGGTACATTTAGGGGGATGGGCACCTCGTATCTACTGCTGGACCTCTGACTCCCACCACCACCACCACCACCACCACTACTACTTCCTTCAGATATCTGTTATGGAGGTGGATAAGTGAGGGAGTGTTTGAATGGTGGAGACGTGGATGAGTGGTGGGGAAGTGGATGGGTGAGTGAGGGAGTAGTTGGGTGGTGCGTAGATGGATGAGTGAGGGAGTGTTTGAGTGAAGGGGAGGTGAGTGGTTGAGGAAATGAGTGAGTGGTTAAGGAGCTGGATGGTGGATGAGTGGTTGGTGGGAAGATGGGTGATGGATAGGTGTTGAGAGGAAGAATGGTTGAGTGGTTGGTTGAGGCGATGGATGGATGAATGAATGGTTAAGTGAGTATGTATTTGGTTAGTTGGTTGAGGAGATGTATAGAAAACGATTAAAATGAAGGATTTAATCGCCTTCCAATCTACCAAAGTATAAAGGTAAAAAAAAAAAAAAAAAAAAAAAATTCAGGTTCTCCCGTTAAGGACCCTGTGATCGTGTATGAAAATTGGAGACATCTGATTTCTCCTGACCATACCACAAAACAAACAAGCTCCTCCATATAGTTGTGTTTGTTTCGTGGCAATATCTGAAGGACTCATTTATCTCCAATTCTCTGACTACATCATAGGGACCTTAATTAAATTTATAAGTTAAAAAACAAAAAATCAAACGTTTCTCAGATAGTTTATGGATCGAAACTTTTTTTTTTTTTTTTAATATTTGTTTTTTTTTTTGTCTTACCTTGACCTGCACGTGGTAGTCTTCGTGTGTGATGACCTCCACTAACAATGTCATGAGGTCACCGCCAAACAGGGTCACATTGGGGTCAATCTTCTCTAGACTGACCTGAGAAAGAGAGAGATGGAGGTGAGAAGGGGAGGGGAGGGGGGGGGGGGGAGAGGGAAGAGGGGGAAAGAAGGGAGAGTGGGGAAGGGGGGGAAGAGGGAGTGTGGGGGAATTGGGGAGGGGGAAGAGGGGAGAGATGGGGGTGAGAAGGGGAGGGGGAGAAGGAGAGGGAGTGAAGAGGGAGAGGGGGTGAAGAGGGAGAGGGGGTGAAGAGGGAGAGGGGGTGAAGAGGGAGAGGGGGTGAAGAGGGAGAGGGGGTGAAGAGGGAGAGGGGGTGAAGAGGGAGAGGGGGGTGAAGAGAGGAGAGTGGGGTGAAGAGGGGAGAGGGGAGTGAAGAGGGGAGGAGGGGGGTGAAGAGGAGGAGAGGGGGTGAAGAGGAGGCGAGAGGGTGAGAGGGCTTAGAGGGGGGAGTTGAAGAGGGAACGTAGCAGCACATTATCCAACCCCAACCCAACCCCCATCCCTGAACAACAACAACAACAACAACAACAACAGCAACAACACAACAACAACAACAACAACACCCACCTGGGAAAGCCACGCCCCGGTAACCCTCTTATCGTCACCACCCTGGTAACTGGAGGAGTGTGGTTGCTTCAGTAGACACAGGCCCTCCTCACCACTCCACTCACAGGCCCGAGTACTCACCACACGTCGCTTCACTCCCATGTCCCCTCACCCTCTGGTTAGAAAATGACACTAGAAGTACACGGTTTTTATTTCTATTTTGTTTTCTATCTTTTTTTTTTCCATGTCCCTCACCCTCTGGTTAGAAAATGACACAAAAGTACACTCACTGTTTTTATTTCTATTTTTTGTCCATGTCCCTCACCCAGAAAAAGGTGATAGAGAGGTGTCATTCCCAGGTGAGGTTTCAATTTTTCTTCAGGTATACATAGGTAACGTGTTCAACCTATTATAGGTATTTCTCTCTCTCTCTCTCTCTCTCTCTCTCTCTCTCTCTCTCTCTCTCTCTCTCTCTCTCTCTCTCTCCTCTCTCTCTCTCTTCTCTCTCTCTCTCTCTCTTCTCTCTCTCATACTTACACACACTCCCTCTCACACACCTCTCTAAATCTTTCATACTCAACACCACACACTTACACTCCCTCTCTCTCTCATCTCTCTCTCTCTCTCTCTCTCTTCTCTCTCTCTCTCCTCTCTTCTCTCTCTCTCTCTCTCTCTCTCCTTCTCTTCTTCTCTAGGGCCTGACCTCCAAATACTGGTACTGGGTGATAAGTTGTTACACACACCTGACATTTCTCCCTCCACAAGCTGCTTATGCTTATCATATCTGTTCTCACACATACTCTCTCTCACTCGCTCACTTCTCTCACCCTCACTCCACTCACTCTCACCCAACCCCACCCCATTCACTCTCACCCCCACCCATCACTCTCCTCACTCCTCCACTCTCTCACAGACTCTCTCACTCTCTCACTCACCCACTCTCTCACTCCACCCCCACTCTCTCACCCCCACCACTCTCATCCCTACCCCCATCTCCCCTCCTCCTCCTCCTCCCTCCTCCTCCTCCTCCTCCTCCTCATACTTTTGGTCCATTTTTGAGTGCCTTGATCTCCTCCAAAGTATGCCACGAAACAGGACCAAGATTAACAATAACAATAATGGGGTGTTGGCCTGGTGCCTGCTGTTGCTTGGAATAGTTTGGAGGAATAATTTGCTCCGGATTTACCAACACCTGAACTATATAATAACAACACCAGCAACAACAATAACAATAACAACAACAAGAACACTTAGTTAACACTGTCAATCATTCCCCAGACATCCCCAAACACACACACAGACATGCACACACACACAGGCGCGCACACACACAGGCACACGCACGCACACACACACACCTTTTCAACAACGTTAAAAAATGAACACAACTATATATATATATATATATATATATATATATATATATATATATATATATATATATATATATATATATATATATATATATATATATAATATATATATATATATATATATGAATACAAAGACAAGACTCTAACTACGATGATAATAAATTAAACATATTCAAACATAAATCAATACAAACGTTAGACCAAATAATTATATACGTACAGCCATGGGTGATAGTGCTTGACCAGGGTCCAAGGAGTGTTGGAGAGCAACTGAACAGAGTTCGAAAAATTGAGTCTTCTAAACCTCTCTCAACGTTGAGAATGGTTTGGAAAATTCACTTGTTCGAACTCTGTTCAGTTGCTCACCAACACTCTCCTTGGACCCTGGTCAAGCACTATCACCCATGGCTGTACACTTGTGATACATAATTTCTGACCAGAGTGTGAGGAGCAGAAAGCTTCGAATCGCCTGGTATTGCTCATTTCCCCAATATGCAGGGTGTGTGTGTGTGTTGCTGCCGTTCGTCTCTGGTCAAAAATTATTTATCACGAGTGTACAGTACCAACCTGGGAATGGACACAGTAGATTCAGCAAGGCTCCCTCTGCTACACCAACTAACACGAGTACTAGAGATAGCAGCAGTATTCCCCTTAAACACACCATCTTGACGTCTCCTCCTATACTAGCTACCTCCCTCTTCCACCACCACTATTATACCTACTGAACTACTGATAGACTGAGGGTCGTAAGGGATTAACTGAGGGCATTATAAAGGTCGAGAATACCCTGCCTGGTCCTATTCTCGACTGACTGACTGAGGGACTGACTGACTGGGACTGGGAGCGTTGTGTGCATGTGACTGTCTGGCTGAGTGAGTGAGTGAGTGAGTTGCCGATGGGTGTATTATTAATTAATTTTGACAACACCATGCTTGTTGATATTTACAATTAAATTAATAGGTTCGTGAATTTTTGTTGGGTATACCAAGGTAAAAAGAAAGAGAGGTACCCTCACCCTTACCCCCACACGCAGATCCTGTGATGTCAGTGATTATATCAAACAAACGGAGCTCAGTACACTAGTGGTTCACGTGAGTGTGAGACTTGAGCCAACACCACCGAGATATCTAGGTGGTGTTGACTGAGCTCCCCATCAACCCTGAACCTACAGTCTGGATAATCTGTGACGTCATGCGTAGAGCAGACACATTTTCACTTCACTCCCCTTCGATGTGAAACTACCTTACTGTTCTTTTTACCTTGGAGTATACTTAATACTTGAAGGCTCTCCATTACTCCGAACTATTCTTAGAAAAAAAACCTATATTAGTGAAATTCCTATGTAGTCTGTTTTATTAAGTAGAGCAGTAGGTGGGAGGAGGAATTATTTAGTGGCTTCTCTAAATTTGTTCTCATCACTACTGGGCGAAAAGTAGCCTAATTCGTCACACTCTTAAATTATTTCTTCGTTCTTCTAATCATGTTTATTTTATTTTACTTTATTTTCTATATAAAGAGTCAGGGTTTATTCACCGACGAGTCTGAATAATAATAATAATAATAATAATAATAATGATAATAATAATAATGAATAGTATAAAGGATGGAGTACGAGTGAAACTTTACTATACTCCTAAATCTGCAGCTGTCATAGTACTTCAGTTTTCTGCCACCAGCAGATCTTAACTAAATATTACACAGATGAGGACAATGAGCGGGCTCATAGCCTTTAGTCCTCATCTATTTTAATAAAAAAAAAAAAATAATGTCATTGCCACTCGCCTTCGTGTTTTGTATCACAGTTTATCTTCTTCCCTTTTTTTTGGATCCGTGTAAAAGTTCAAGGTTTGAAATGAATGAGGCCTATTTGGTATTTTATGGGATCTTTTATTGGTTAGAATGAGTTTGAATTGTGGATTGGTTACATTTGTAGTTTGCATCTTGGTTTTACATTATAATAGTCTACTTGGCGTTATAATTAAGCATGTATATATTAGGTATGTATAATATATGTATGGAGGGATAGATAAGCAGACAGGGAGAAGGGAGGAGGGAGGAGGGAGGAGGGAGGAGGTGGGAGAATAAAAAGTGAAACAATAAATAAGGAAAGGAGGGGAGGAAAGACATGACATTAAGGGACCTGTGATGTAGTCTAAAAGTTGGAGAAAAATGAGTCCTTCAAATATTGCCACGAAACACCACCTATAGGGAAGGAGTTTGTTTCGTGGCATGGTCAGGAGGAATCAGGAGTTTCCAATTTTATACACGATCACAGGGTCCTTAACTATGCATAGATTGAGGGGGTCGAGTTGTTGTCGTCTTAGAGACCACCACAACTAACATAGAAGTCTTCGGCCTTAAGTACTTGGCCCAGTGTGATGTCAGACTCCACAGTGTTGAAGATGGTGAGGGCTTGTTGTTTCATGCTACTCTGGGCCTCAGTCTCGTTACACAGGCCTGGGTAATAATAAACGGATGGTAAGGACGGCCCTCCCTCAGTCTGAGAGGCCAGACAGTCGTAGGTGAAGTCGTAAGGGAACCAACTGCCTGAGGTGGAGCACAGATAGTCCTTGGGTACATTAAGATCATTACTGGGTACATGGAAGTCCATCCCGTTGCCACACATAGTCACACAGAATCTCCCTCCGTAGTTGTCATGACAGACGAGGGAGCCCTGTTGTGGGATTTCTAACGGGCTGCAGGGAAGGCCGAACACGGTGACGGTGAAGAAGCAGGTGGCCGCGTTGGAGGAGTTATCGTAGGCGGTATAAAGGACCTCTTGACGACCCCATCCCATCAGGGACCCGGTTTCGTGGCTGCTCTCAACCTGAAAAATGAGACAGACGTTCGGTTACATTTTCGACAGTGGGGGGAAAATAGTATAGATTATGTTTATAGTATAGATTATGTTTATGAATGAATTGTATATGTGAGCAACAATCAATGGGAGTAATGGACAAATATACAGTTTTAACCAGACTTTATTTTGTGTGTGTGTGTGTGTGTGTGTGTGTGTGTGTGTGTGTGTGTGTGTGTGTGTGTGTGTGTGTATGTGTGTGTGTATGTGTGTGTGGTGTATGTGTATGTATATGTGTGTATGTAGGTGTGTGTGTGTGTGTGTGTATGTAGGTCTGTGTATGTGTGTTTGGTGTGTGTATGTATGTATGTATGTGTGGGTATGTATGTATGTGTGTGTGTGTGTGTGTTTGGTGTATGTATATGTGTGTTTGGTGTATGTGTATGTAGGTGTGTGTGTGTGTGAATAGGTGTGTGTGTATGTGTGTACTCACCCTGTCAACATAGCCAGTATCGTCAGTGAAGATGGGGTCAGACCAGGCCACCACCAACGGGGAGTCACTCTCGATCGTCTGGGAAATGGGGCAACTCACCACCGAGGGGGGAGTGATGTCTGGCAGGGGGGAGAAGGGGTGTGTGTGAGAGAGAGAGAGAGAGAGAGAGAGAGAGAGAGAGAGAGAGAGAGAGAGAGAGAGGGGAAGGACGTGAGGGAGAGAGAGTTGATTACCAAAAGATAATAATTATGATGAACAAAAGAGAGAGAGAGAGAGAGAGAGAGAGAGAGAGAGAGAGAGAGAGAGAGAGAGAGAGAGAGAGAGAGAGAGAGAGAGTTGATTACCAAGAGAAATTAATTATGATGAACAAAGAAGAGAAAGATCATTAATAGGAAGAAGAATTGAAGGAGGGACATCTTTATAATCTAACAGTACACTTCTTTCAATGTCCTGTGATGGTGAGAGATTAATTAAGAGTTGAGCATAAACAAATCACAAATATACCAATAATAATAATAATAATAATGAAGGGTTCAACTGACACCTATGAACTAAGGCTGTGTTTATTTACCCTTCATCTACCGAAACACATGTACAGTTGGACACATGAATGGGTGGTACAGCCCTGGCAGGTAGGTGAAAGATACTTGTCCCATTTGAGTAACCAGTGTCTATTATCAAGTACTTGCTTTTTATTACCATCCTCAATACTGACTTCTGCCCCTGATGTCTCCTATTTGGAACTAAGGAACACACACACACACACACACACACACACCATCCTCAGTACTGAATTTTGCCCCTGCTGATGTCTCCTATATTTTGGCACTAAGGAACTTGATATTGGGAGAAATTTACCATCTTTCACCTGCTGGACTGTACCACCCATTCATGTGTCCAACTGTACTGTACCTCCCTTAAACCTAAACCTTCAAAACTTTATGTCACCCACCTGCGCTCTGAACGATGACATTGTAGGCACAGGTGTTCTTGTTGTTGAAGAGATCACTGGCGACGTAGCGAACATTGTAGGTGCCTGGGGTGAGGTCGATGGTGAAGGTGTTCGTGTCCTGAAGAGCCTCATTGAAGAACAACTGCACAAACAACAACAACGATAGTGTAAAAAAATAATAATAGAAATAAAATAAAATAGCAACTTCATATTATATACAACGTTTTGAAATATTTGTGTACTTCTTTATCTTTTTTTTTTAGTTTAGTTTTTCTTGTTTTTGTGTTATGCTGTATTATTGTTTGTTTGTTTGTGTTTTCTTGACATAGAATATAATATTGAGGGATGTAAACTCATCACCCAACCACCCACCCTACCATTCACTCATTTAACCCCCTAACCACTCATCTTACCACACACTCAACCTTCCCTCCCCTCTCCTTCCATCATTCCCTCTCACCAGTCATTTAACCACTCACCCAATCTCCCCTCTCCTTCTATCTCCTTCCCTCACTCCCATTCCCCCTAACCAATCACCCAACCTTCCCTCTCCTCTCCTTCCCTCTCACCAGTCATTTAACCACTCACCCAATCTCCCCTCTCCTTCTATCTCCTTCCCTCACTCCCATTCCCCGTAACCAATCACCCAACCTTCCCTCTCCTCTCCTTCTTTCTCACCTCAAGGTTCCATGTACCCGAGTTGTCATTGATGCCTGGCTGAGTGACGGTGTACCACAGAGAGGCCCAACCATAAGGAGTCAGTACCTCCTGATCAGTGGGACAACTATCGAACTGGGGGCCCTCGGTGTCTGTAGGAGGCGCAGAAGCAGGAGGCACAATGATAGAGAGATGGGTGAATTAATTGATAGATACAGTAGATAGATTTTTATACTTATAAACAATATCAATAGTTATAGACAGAAAGGATATAGCAGGTAGAAAGTTATGATGTAGCAATGTAGACTTATAAATTAGTGCTATATTTATTTAAAGGAAAGAGTAGTGATGTTGGAAGGTAATTACGGTACAGTGCCACGATGTCAACAAAACCACGTGTTGTTGCAAGGTAAGTAAACAAAACCATGTGCCATTGGAAAGTAAGTAAACAAAACCATGTGCCATTGGAAAGTAAGTAAACAAAACCACGTGCTGTTGAAAAGCCAATAAACAAAACCACGTGTTGTTGAAAATTAAATAAACAAAACTACGTGCCGTTGAAAATTAAATAAACAAAATACTATAACATATAACTCACCGAGACAGATGAAGACGACTGATCCAGCCTCGACCCAGATACCGTCGTTACAAGTGAGTGTTGGGATGCCCTGAGCCGCGAAGCCAGTCTTACATGCCGTGTTGCACACTGTACCGTCAGCAAGCTCCTCACGAGGCATGGGTCTGAGGTGCAAAGGTTCATTATTAAAAACAACAACAAAACTATTATTACGTACTGTTACTATTATTAATACTATTACGATTATTATTATTATTATTAGAGGTAGTACTACTATCATTAATATTGTCATCATCATAATTATCAATACTATTATATATTTATTATTGACACTCATATATTAATAATTTCTGTTATTTCAATAATTATCTATCTATATATATATATATATATATATATATATATATATATATATATATATATATATATATATATATATATATATATATATATATATATATATATATAACTTTTTCCTTCCCTCACCTTGCCAAAGGGTTGTTAGCAGGAGCCTGAGCAGAGGAACAAGACCAAGGTGATGCACCCAGTACAGGTGGTGGTCTGAAACAGTTCTCAGCACCACCATTGTCAACCACCTCAATGTAATCCAGACCCAACCAGCTGTTCTGACTTAACCATGAGTCACGGTGAGCCAAGCCCACCCATGTTACCTGAAGGAGAGGAAATGGATTGAATGATTGGTTGGTTGGTTGTATGATTGGTTGGTTGGATGGTTGATTGATTGAATGAGTGAGTGACTGGTTGGTTGGTTGTATGATTGGTTGGTTGGTTGGATGGTTGATTGAATGAGTGAGTGACTGGTTGGTTGGTTGATTGGTTGATTGATTGATATTAGGCGCCCCAACCAACAGCTAGGTCATATAAAACAGATATAAAAACAATGTCATTCCAACAGTAAAAGACTCATTAAATAAACAGTATAGTACGCTATAATCACCTTGAATGAAGCCCCAGTAGGCACATCAAGATTGAGATTAACGAAGTGCCACGAACGATCATCTGTCGAAGCCACCCACACGACCACCTCAGCCTCCCCTTCCACCTCCAGCATCAGACTCAGAGACGAGATACCATCCCCTTGTCCATTGAGGTAGTAGGCAAAGCGGGCCTCTGTTGACCCTTCCCCGTGGACCAGCGTAGGTGTACCGATGCGCACTTCGTCGTTGTATTTCTCGAGCAGCAGGTAACCGGAGCCCGAGTAGCCAGAGTTCATGGCCTCGAAGTTGAAGGCTGGTCTATCAAAGGTGATGACGAATTGGTTGGAGCCTTCCAGTCCACATCGCTCACCCTCGGCCTCGAAGTCGCATTTACCTGAAGGAGTTACGTTTAAGAAGTTACTAATCTGAAGGAATACAATTAATTAAGAAGTTATTTACCTCAAGGAATATAAGTCAAGAAGTTATTTACCTCAAGGAAGTTACCATTTAATTAAGAAGTTATTTATCTGAAGGAATATAATGAAAAGAAGTTATTTATCTGAAGGAATATAATGACAAGAAGTTATTTATTTGAAGGAATATAATGACAAGAAATTATTTACCTGAAGGAAGTTACCGTTTAATTAAAAAGTTATTTATCTGAAGGAATATAATGACAAGAAGTTATTTATTTGAAGGAGTTACGTTTAAGAAGTTTTATTAATTAACTGAAAGAATATATTGTCAAGAAGTTATTTACTGTCCCTGTAGGAATATAATGAAGGAAGTTATTTATCTGAAGTAATAACATGATGGAAGGGGGATGGAAGGGGAAGTGGAAGGGTGTAGTGGTGCTCGGTAGATGGAAGGGTGTAGTCGTGGTCGGTAAGTGGAAGGGGGGTAATGGAGAAGTGGAAGTGGGGTAAAGGGAGGGGAAGTGGAAGGGAAGAGGTCGGTAGGTGGAAGGGTTCTGATGAAAAAGTGGAAAAGTTGTGGTCGTTAGATGAAAGGGGACACATGCCATCAACAAAATAATGAATAGTACAAAATAATGAAGAATACAAAATAATAAAGAACACAAAATAATGATCACAAAATATAATGAAAAATACAAAATAATGAAAATCACAAAAAAGTACAAAATAACGAAGAGTACAAAACAGAGTGTGAGAGAAAATAATTGTAATAAATGTTGACTGCCTTACCATGGAGACGCTTGGCTTGTGTTGTGGCCGTGAGAGCAGCCACCACCACCACCACCATCAACCATAGTGACTTCGACTGTCCTGACATCAACATCTTTCTAGACTTCGGCTCAGGCTGAGGAAAACTCTTGGGCAGATGGCCTTATATACTCTGAGACCCTACCTACCTACCTACCTCCCTTCCTCCCTCCCTTCTCTTCCCCTCCTTCCTTCCTCCCTCCCTCCATACATACATACTTCCCTCTCTAGCCCCTCCCTACCTACCCATACCCTTTACCTAACATCTTCCCTTCATACACCCTTTGAATCCCCTCTTATCTCCCTCCCTCCCTCCATACACACAACCCCTCATTTCTCCCTCCCTTCCTACCTCCCTACCTACCTACCCATATCCTTGCCCTCATTTCACTCTTCCCTCCCCAAGAGATACAAAACCTTCTTAGATACAGGTTACCTAACAGTCTCTATGGGTAATTACGTTATAAAATGTTTTGTTATTCAGCTGAACCTTGAAGGGGATGTAGAAATATGGGTTAGACTTGGGAATGGAGGCAGGTGGTGGTGTTGGTGTTGGTGAAATTGGTGGTGGTAGTGAAGGAGTAAGTGGTAGTGGTATTAGTGGTGGTGGTGGTGAAGGAGTAGGTGGGAGTGCAAAAGTAGGTGGTGGTGTAATTGGTGGTGATGTGGTGATGAATATGGTGGTAGAGGTGGTGGTGAAATTAGTGGTGGTGGTGGTGAGGAGTATAAAGATGGTAGTGAAGGAGTAGGTGGTGGTGATGTTGGTGAAATTGGTGGTGATGTGGTGATGAAAATGGTGGTAGAGGTGGTGATGGTGGTAGAGGTAGTAGTGGTGGTGGTGGTGGTGGTGGTGGAAGGAGGGAAGTCTAAACAAAGAATAATAATGATACTAAGTGTAGTTAAACAGAACTTATACCCTATTTATGTCACTAAAACTTATAGTATAGAATAGAATATATCCGACCATAATCCAGTGATGTTATTATGTGTGACGGTATAGCTGCTCTCTCTCTCTCTCTCGACGTGTAGCTGCTCTTTCTCTCTCTCTCTCTCTCTCTCTCTCTCTCTCTCGACGTGTATAAATGAGGTGTCGTCATCGAGTGGGACAGAATGGAAGCAACCAACCCCATTTAAGCTTCACTGTCTCTTGAAGCTTCACTGTCTATTGAAGCTTCACTGTCTCTTGTTCACTGTCTCTTAAAGCTTCACTGTCACTTGTTCACTGTCTCTTAAAGCTTCACTGTCTCTTGTTCAGTGTCTCATGAAGCTTCACTGTCTCTCCATCTAGTGCGACATTCATAATTATTTTTCTAATATATTGCGTAACTTTCATCAACTCCACTTATAAAACAAACTTCACCCGAGTCGTCTCTTGTCAGTAATAAAGGGTGTGTGGGAATTAGGGGACAGGCTTTTGGGGGGACTTGGGGGTGCGGGAATAGGGGGACAGGCTTGGGGTTGGTAGAAAGCCTGTCCCCCTATTCCCGCACCCCTCTACCCCCCCCCCACAAAAAAAAAAAAAAAAAAAAAAAGTCTGTCCCCCTACTTCTGCACCCCCTTAACTAGGTTGGGAGTGTCGTAATATTAGAAATGAAAATAATTAAGGATACAAACAACAAAATTAGCAACAAACACTAAAACTACTTCACTATCAATGCATCTAAATTTATCTATGAATATGTCTATGGATAATTATATACAAAATATGTTACGAATTTCGGTTAGTTACTATAAGAGTAGAAATGAATATATGAAGCCTTAAAACGAATCAATTGACGTGTCGTGAAGCAATGCCAGACAGATGCCAACCCATCACTATCACTTGGCTTATGTATGACAACCACAACTGAAACAAACATACGATATATTCCAGTATGTGTTATAATTCAATTCCTCTTTAACAATATCTACTACTACAGTATTTTTCATTTATTGTATATGTGGCATATAAACATCATTCATTTTGTTCACTACGAACTCCCGTCCCCAATTGTACGTGAAAATTAATGATACTATATAATTATGTTGTGTATATGTATGAATTATCAGCATATGGCTAGTGGTGTTGGTGTTCTCAGCACACACACACACACACACACACACACGTGCTCTTTTAGTTATATAACAACACACTGTGGGTCAGAGTCTACAAACTGCTGGGGTTACGTGTTGTGGGGATGGGGTCAGAGAAGGGAGGGTAGGTAAGGTAACAACACGTTTGTCTTATTGTACAGTTGGACACATGAATGGGTGGTACAGCCCAGGTGAAAGATACTTGTCCCATTTGGGTAACCAGTGTCTATTATCCGGTACTTGCTTTTTATTACCATCCTCAATACTGACTTCTGCCCCTGATGTCTCCTGTTTGGCACTAAGGAACTTGATATTGGGAGAGATTGACTATCTTTCACTTGGACTGTGCCACCCATTCATGTGTCCAACTGTACAGTTGGGGCATCAGGGGCAGAAGTCAGTATTGAGGATGGTGTGTGTGTGTGTGTGTATGTGTGTTCCTTAGTGCCAAATAGGGGACATCAGGGGCAGAAGTCAGTGTTGAGGATGGTAAAAAAAAAAGAAGCAAGTACCTGATAATAGACGCTGGTTACACAAATGGGTCAAGTATCTTTCACCTGCTGGGCTGTACCACCCATTCATGTGTCCAACTGTACACTCGAATACCATAATCTCTACACCACCTGATATTAGTGTAATTTTGTGTATTTTTTCTTGTATTGCATAACACTCAACAAAAAATACCAAAACATTAAATGAAGGAGCACGTGTATTTTCACCAGCTGGTTAATTAAGGAAAAATTATTTTGTTGGTAAATCTGGAGTAACCTATTCCTCCAAATTATTCCAGGCAACATTATTTTTGTTAATCTGGTCCTGCTTCCTGACATCTATATACTGTATCTAAATGAATAGACTCTGTTTGGGGACAGAGGATAATTTCGTCACAAAAAAAAACACTAAATACTTAATTACACATACTTCACTTTTATCATACGCCTTCAACCCACTCGGTTTGTTTACATTCCATGCTTCACGGGCTTTAGTATATACTGTAGTTGAAGATAGATAGATAGATAGAGAGAGAGAGAATGATTTATTGTATTTCACTTTTCCAACTGTCCCTTTTTTTTTCAAGGTACCTTTTGTGCTTGTTATCCCACCTCTCAATTACCTTCTTCCTCAGGTGCCATATGACGTCGCTGTTGAGGCGCCTAATATCAATTGTACTACCGCCACATGTATTCAAATGTACGCAACAATTAACTGCATACGTATTATTATTTTTAAGATGGTAAGTACAATGTAGGTAAATCTGGAGAAACTATATGATTAATTCCTCCAAACAATTCCAAGCAACAGCAACCCACCATTATTTTTCTTTTTGTTAATCTGGTTCTGTTATCTCGTATATAACTTTGGAGGAATCAAGGTACTCCAATACACTAAAAGTACATACATACATTAGTCTCTTTAATAAAGGGGAAGTTTTATGTTGGTATTTCTGGAGCAACTGAATCCTCCAAACATTTCCAAGCAACAGAACACCATTATTTTTGCTCTTCTGGTCCCGTTTCCTGGCATACTTAGGAGGAATCGAGGAGCTCCAATATAACAAAAGTGAACTACTGTACCCCATTAAGGACCCTGTGATCATGTATGAAAATAATTGGAGGCTTCACTGATTCCTCCTGACTATAAATATTATACCACGAAACACACACCCTACAGTTGTGTGTGTGTGTGTTTGTGTTTCGTGACCACTTTTGAAGGACTGGTGGGAATCACTTTATATAATGCCCATCACTCATGATGATCAAAAGGGAATGTCATTAATTGTACAGTTGCCAAAAAAGGTATTGCGACAAATCATGATGGAACTTTAACCCTAGTAATATCCACAACTATGTGTAGGGACTATAAGCATGTATAACAGAAGGATATATACATATCCTTCTGTAAAACATACTTATAATCCCTACAAACAATTATGGACATTAATATATTTAGTGTTGTATCAATAGTTGTCACAATACCTTTTTTGGCAACTGTACCTTGGATTACATACAACAAGAGCCACGAGTCAGGAGGTAGTGATAATTATATACAGTAGCTGGTACTGTATTGTAGTTCCTTTAACACTACAGGGAATTATAATACTGTTGTCGTTCACCTTCCCAGAGTCAGGTGGATTTTCTTGCATGTGTTTCCCTAATGCAATAATTTAATCAAGAAGACAGTTGGTACAGGACAAAAGTTTTGGTATTGAATGTAGCATACAAAGGAACTTCATAGGGATACAAAGGAACTTCACAGGGATACAAAGAACTTGTATTTAACATTATTACACAATAACTGAAACATGTTCTAAAAGCATCTGAAAAACATGTTGGTATTGTATTACCTAAAATGGGTGTATGTATGTATGTCTTCCACACATGTATATTTCACATTATAAAAAACATGTTTTACAAGTCATTGGAAAACATGACAATAATAAAGGTCTTTTATAATATTGTTATGTCATAATTAGACATTAAATGTATTACTGTAATTTGTAATATACAGTACAGTACAGTATGAAAGAAATTTAACTTTTCAATCTGCCACTTGTGTGTGACTGAGGGATTATGGGATACAATAAATTCAAGTTATAAAGTAGGCCTACATACAAACAGTCACACATACACATTCCTTTACAGCATGTGTGTGTACATATCTATGTCACTGAATGTAAGCTTGTTATGTTCATCTCCGTACAGTTTCACATTCTGCATGGATAACTGGAAAGGGAAGGAAAATAGGATGCAAATAACATTAAGGAGAATCTGACACAATAACAAACCAGCAATTAAGTTAGACTGTTTATATTTTGACTCTCTTAATTAAAATACATAAAAGCTGATTTACCGTACGTACTGTACTGTATTTTGGGCTGCAGACGAGAAACAATTAAGGGACCCTTTGATAGTCAGAAAACTAGATGTAAATGAGTCCTTCAAATATTGCCATGAAACACCACCTATTGGGAAGGAGCGTGTTTCGTGACATAGTTAGGAGAAATCAGAAGTCTCCAATGCTAATACACGATCACAGGGTCCTTAACTGTATGTAGCCTACTGACTGTATATGCTTACCTGTGTGCCAAGTTTGAGAGTCGTGTAAAATTCCCTTTATATAAAACAATTGTGTTCAAGAGGTGGGAATGGCTAGCTCAGGTCACCTCTTGGAAGACCTCGTTAAGTCACTGTTACAGGACGCTAACATGGAGACCAACTACTGTATGAGGAAGGAAGGTGTACTAGGAGGAGGATTAGGGACACAAATATCAGGAGAAAGTTAGACAAAAGACTGACTACTGTATGAGGAAGGAAGGTGTACTAGGGTGAGGATTAGGGACACAACTATCAGGAGAAAGTTAGACAAGAGACTGACTACTGTATGAGGAAGCTACTGTATGAGGAAGGTAATGGGAGGAGGATTAGGGACACAACTATCAGGGGAAAGTTAGACAAGACTGACTACTGTATGAGGAAGGAAGGTGTACTAGGGTGAGGATTAGGGGCACAAATATTAGGAAAAAGTTAGACAAGAGACTGACTACATTATTAGGATGGAAGGAGGATTAGGGACACAAATATGAGGAAAAAGTTAGACAAGAGACTGACTACTTTATGAGAATGGGATGAGGATTAGGGGGACAAATATGAAGGTAAAGTTAGACTATATGACTTAAGAGAGACCAACTACAAGTACAGTCCAAAGGTGGGAAGAGACTATAATTATAAAGAGGAACATTACTACTAAGGATGGGAAAATTACAGAGACCAACCACAGTACAGTACAAGACGAAGGTGGAAGGAGGCTATTTATTATGGAGGAGGACAAAACACGGAGACCGACTACAGGACAGTACAGTACAGTGGTGGGAGGAGACTAAGAAGGAGGAGGACAAAGCACGGAGACCAACTACAGGACAGTATAGGTGGACACTAGCTAGGAAGGGAGGACAAAGCACGGAGACCGACTACAGGACTGTACAGAGGTGGGAGGAGACTGAGGAAGGAGGACAAAGCACGGAGACTGACTACAGAACAGTATAGGTGGACACTAGCTATAATAGGAAGGGAGGACAAAACACGGAGATCGACTATAAGGGCTGGAAGATATTCAAGCTGTGGAGGGCAGCAACAGTTATTTATTTATTTATTTATTAAGAGGAAGAGGAAGACAAAGAGGAGGAGGAGGAGGAGCAGCATCAGCAGAGAGATATTCCTTACTATGAAAAAGGCCGTACTAACCCCAAGGAAAGGGAGTACAGCAGTCAAGTATCAATTTAATTAATGTAGACCACAAGACCATAGTATTATATTACGCAGTACCGAAAGGAAAAACTATAATTATATAACACATGGACACTACCAGGGAGCCTTAAAGGGGATACATATTAATTTATAGTACTCGTTTGGGTACATCAGAATGCCTCGATTCCTCCAAAGTACATGTATGTATGTACAGTATGTCAGGAAACAGGGCCGCATGAACAAAAACAAAATATTGGTGTCCTGTTAATTGCCTGGAGTGATTTTTTTTTAGGGGGGGAATCAATAACTGCTCCAGATTTGACCAACATTGTCCCCTTACTAAAAACGGGTAACATACATACTGTACATCTCTCAACAAAGTCTAATAAGGGGAAAGGTAGGTAGGTACTGTAGGTGCTATTTTATTCCTACGATGAAGGGACGCTTTTCACAATTGGATCAATCAAAGGGTCTACGAGAAATGGGATGGTTATCATAAGGAGAAGCTAAAAAGTCAGATATGCTAGTTGTTATTTATAATGGAAGTTATAGTCATGTGGTGATCTAGTTATTATTATAGTATGGAGATGTCGGTGCCGTTTTGAAACTGTAATATCTCATTTGCCTTATAGGTGAGAGTTTAACATCCACTGTGACCCAACATCTAAAAGAAGGGGCTTGCTGCGATTGGCTAAAGCATGTCACCTATCAGCCAATCACATGCAAGGTATCGATATCATCTGTGGTGCTTGCTGTACGTGATTGGCCAAAGCATGTCACCTATCAACCAATCACATGCAAGGTATCATCAATATCAACTGTGGACATTTATACTCACAACTAAAGGAAAACAAATAATTATGTGTATGGAGTTGAGTAGGGTACAGAGTTCAGAGCTACTGTACATTTGAGGCAAAAGACAATTTCATGTAAATATGAGTTTGCATACCAAGGAAGAACCTGAATTGATATATAAGAAGTTTCTGCTATTATAAGAAGGAAATATACAGAATTTTTAGCTATCAAAAGTAAAATTGACAAAAGAGGAGCTACATGAGGTGGGATCGAACTGCATGCTGTTATTACGAAGAAACAATTAAAACGTACAGTACATTCAACTATGTATTAGAAAAAAATGAAACTGGACTTGAAGACAGGATGGAATAGCAGAGGAAACTTAAGGTCAGGAGGAATGAATGCCTTGGGCGGGTCAGGTCGGGTCAGGTCAGGTCAACATGGATGGACTCGCGGGTAGTGGACGAGGTGTGGTCAGTCCTCACCTTTGCCCACACGCCCACACACACACACAGGCACCACCTCACCCACTCGTAAAATATCTTTAATAATTCATAATGGTTGTTGTAGTAAATAAACTCTCTCTTTCATTTGGAGGACATACTGTACTGTATTATAACTCTTTTACCTTTGGTTAACACTAGATGATTTAATTCACCCTAAGGGAAGTACAGTATCAGTCAAAGAATTAATTATAAGGAATGTTGGATGAAATACAGTACTGTACATTAGAATTAACGTGTAGAGAGCACAAGAATTTATAAAGGTCATAAGAGATATTATATGATTAAGTAAACATAGAGTGAGCCATTAACTGGTGGAGTCAATTAAGACATGAGGTGAGGTGAGGTGAGGTGAGGTGAGGTGAGGCCAGGATGGGCTGGCTGTGGGCTTGTGGGCAGGACGGTTGCCAGACTTTTAAGCTCTAAACTTGTTGACTTATCTTGGTGGACGTCCATGCATGATACAAGTGACATCACATCTCTTTTTTCTTATCATAAACTATATATACATTACCTAATTCACAGATATGCAATATGGTAAAGACAGTAAAATACAAATTTTTGTTATTACACTAAATTTCAATTTCACAGTACCTAGATATAAAAATTGAACTATTGTGCATTTGAACATCCAATAGAAATAATTTATGTTGCAATCATTAATTTATTAAGAGTCCAACAATTTGGATAATCCTAAAAGACTACTAGTAATAGATATGTTTATAGGTTAATGTTAAGTTATTAATTTGGTCCATCAGTTGTGATGAGTCAAATGGATCACACATGGATGAGTTAATCAGTTGTCATGGCATGGAGGGACTCAAATGTGGTAAGGCTTAGCTAACAGACTCGTGCAATGCCATTCATTACAACTACTGCACCTTACACATCATACATATATAGTCCAGTAATAAGGATTTAGATATTAGGTACTGTATTCTAATTTAACAACCAGTTTGGGTATGTACTGTATATAGGCTACTGTATAACTTTTAATGATTTCTACTTCAAGATGTTCTGCCAAAGTTTATGTTCATCACCGTAATAAACAAAACATGTACAGTACAGTACAGTATAGATGTACTGTACAGTACTCATTCTGTGCTTCATTTCATTTTAATCCTTTTTCTTTACTAATAATTAATTTGTACAGTGACATAAATCATTAAAATATCAAGATGATATAACACCAAACATTTATGTGACCTTGTATACTTCATCTTCTCTGAGACACAACAAGTTACAGTGTTCCTATTGAAATGTATTAGACCTTCCTTGGCAGATAATAGGTTACTTACACTTATTTAACTCCTGAATGTATAGTACAGTACAGTGCCTCACTTGTATTTTATGGAACACAGGTACAGTATACCAATTAATTATTCTACTCTGTAAAATATGATCACATAAATAGGTCGATCACAGGTACTTTTTTAGGGGATTATAAACAAATTATTTTCTCTTCCACAGACTGTACCACTTTGCAAAACTGATACAATAAATACCATATGAGAAGGAGCCTTTCCTCATGTTTCATTTCTGCTTCTCAATGTCAAAGACACTTTATATTTCAGCATGAAGTGCCGTGGACATGAAGAAGTACAGTAGCAGCAACACATGGCCAATAAAGCCTTTAATAATATGGTGTTTATTCTATACTGTTTGTCTATGTATTCTATTCTGCTATCTTTGCACGAGTCAGCAGCAAGCACTTGACCTCAGTATACTAGGAATGGGCGGGTCTAGCTAGTAAACATTCCATCTGGGGCCACGATTGAAGGATGATAAGAAGGCAACTTTTAATGTACCCAATTTATGCACAGTCAAGGCAACAAATATAATACACAACCTGTTTACGTATGGCAGCCTCAGCAATGGTAATTAAGCTTTTTGCTGTAAGGCATTGTATGTATGTATGTATATGTGTAAGAAAACCTGAATCACAAAGTTTGATACCTTACAGTAGGTATTCAATAGAACAGTGAAATGGGTCTAAGCGCCTTTCCTTTCCATCTATCGAAACCCATGGAATGCTTTCTAAACAAACATCAACTGGGACGAATCTTCCAATACCACAATATATATATATATAAAAAAAGATAAAATCCACATGGTTGCATATCTTACTTATTCACTGAAGGTTGTTATATTATAATAGTGTTACAGTTTTGAGTGTCCCTTTGGGAGATATTAAAAATATCAACACCTCACTTCTGTATTCACAAAACCGTCCAAAAAGCAAATATTTCTTCACCAGTAGCAATTCACTGATGAAACTGCTACAAAAGATCAGATTGACTGAAGTGTTAAAAGCTTCAAATGCCAAGCACCTGTAGGTTAAGAGCCATTGTTATAAAGTGGTCCAGTGTAATAACATAAACATGACAGCACAGTATTGTACAACACTAGCTCCTACTGGACTGGACTCACTAAGCACATTCACTGCTTGTAGCTTAATGACTCAGAGTATTTTCTTGTCAGCACTATTTGGTCCACACATGTTCCTTACATCTCTTATATAATTCACTCAAGAATAATAAAATATTTACTTTTAATAAATGTCCTTGGAAAACACCATTTAATTTCATCTGAGAATAGTTGGCTATACATAGCTACTTACATATACAACATAAACACATCTATATATATATATATATATCAATACAAAGCAACATTCACACACATGCTTCAATAATTATATATATATACAGTACAATATAATACTGCTGTACAATATTGAATAATAAAATCTTTGGGGATATAATCTACATAAACAACTGTACAAAGACATTAAAAACATAACACAAATAAGGTAAAATGCAAGGTTACTGTACACACTCCACAGAAATAACCTTTGACGGATCACAATGAATGAACGCTATACAGACGTCAGAATAAATTATTGTGCCAAGACAATTGACGTACCACATTCTCTTATGTTCATTCATCCTGTCCATCAAGTTACATTGTGATGAGGGTGGGTACTGAACTAGAGATTGTTTATTTACGGTTGATGGTAAACGCTGAGGCTTGATTCAGAGGGTACCTGTGATTGGTCAAAGTATCAGCCAATTAAGAGGCAAGGTACGTAGCAGCCCTCCCATGTTGTTTGTTAAGATATGGACATTTATCATCAGCCATAGATAAACTGAGCATAGGGTAACTGTCTACACTACATCCACAACCAACATCTGTGATACAATTTGTCTAGTTTTTCATCAGGATCTTCCCTCCTTTTGGGGTACTGTATGTTTGTCTAAAAACAAAAAATTCTACTGTACTTCAACAATTGAGTAGCTTGTGTTTTGTGAATAAACAAATGAGTAGTATTGAGTAGGCTACCCATGCAATATTTTCAGTTCATGTAGTGTTTTGCTAATAAATAAATGGACTTTTCCCCAGTGTGACACATAACACCAGCAGACCCTTATTAGTGTGTGATGTGCATTAATTCTGAAGTGGAGGGGTTTATTTCCAGAGTGGAGTCACACAATTACAATACTGTATCTCAAATTTGTTTTTTTAACGTTTTGATATCAATGGAGTGACCCTTACTGTATAATGGATAGCATATATGATACAAGTCTGTGACAATGGGATAAAGATTACAATATCAGGACACTAATGTAATCAAATTATGTCTTATGACTGAAATCGTAAGAGAATAAGAAATTTATTTTTTTTTGTTTAATATTGGTAAGTTTTCCATTGACTTTTTACCAAATGTCAGTGCTTATTATATGACTTCAATTTACAAGTTTACAAGTTTCAAGTAAATGTTGTGCAAAATCTGTATGTAACTTTTCATATACAGTAGCTATATTGTACAGTAGGTCCTACTCATACAGCTATACAGTACAGTACAGTATACACCTCGGTCTCGTATAGAACGTCCAATAGGTCGATAGAAGACGTTGTTCTATGTGAAATGGTTCTATGTGATACACGTAACCAATGGGAAAAATGACAATTGGTCTATCAATCACCAAAATTGTCCCTGAAATTAACATAAAATACTTTTTAATATTTTTCTTGCCTTAATCCTACAGGAATGTATATTACAATTAGTATTAAGCATATTAAATGCATATTACAATTTGTATTAAGGTTTTCGCAGGTGACTCATGTGATAATACGAGTCGGCGGCATCCATGGTGGTGGTGGTGGTGGAGGGGGAAGGGGGGAGATAAGAGATAGCGCGTGATCATCGTTTGTTTACTTTTATTAACCATACGCTGGTGTTTCCTTCTCCTTTCTCGATCTGTCCGAGAAATAACTTCCTTCTTTATATCGAAGGATATGGCCTTCCATTTTGTAAATGCATAACCTGGTATGACTGAGTGTTGAAGCAGGTAGTTAACTCGTAATAATTACTAAAAACGAGCGAGTCACACACAACACAGGCTTGGGCTATATTCCCTTGATCTTGGGCTAGGGTGAATGGAGACTGAGGGTAGGGGGGATGGAACGCGGGAGAAGTGGTGGAAACACACACACCCACACTTCACAGATGCCAGTGATATTAATTTCCTGACACGTTCATTATGATTTAGCTCGTTTTGTATGAGACCAAGGTGTATTCTTCCATACAGATAATTCGGATAAATTTGAAAGTGCAGTACAGTAATTCAAATAATACCTGTGTGTGTACATACCCATTGTAATAATGTTTTCAATATGAAGGAACCTTGTAATGTATAAACAATGTGCTATACAGTATATTCAGATGGATGTTACCTCAAATAATGCTTCACTATGCCATAATAATTTGAGCAGTGAGAAACTATCAAATACCTGGACAGAGATATTTTCATGGGGAACTGTGCATGACTGATTTAAAGAAAATGCAAGTGAAAAATGATACAGTCAATAACCAGTACTGTACAATTATAAAAACAGTTTATATATAAGTTAAGGAGCCTGTGATACTGTGGATAAATTCTAGGTGATTATTTCCCTCAAACTATATCTCAGATCAGACTCTCTTGGCATGGATGTCATTTTGTGACATAGTTTGATGGATTCAAAAGCCTCATATTTGATGACTATATCACAGATGCCTTAATTAAATGTCCTGTACCATCAATCACTGGGTGTGTACATTGGCTAGGCATATGTGGGCAGTCATTTGAGTAAGGTTCCTGAAGGAGGGTTTATGCCTGTACAATACTGTAGGCAAGTGGACAATACTGTACTTACAACAGAAAGCTTTGCTTTAACACCATGTGTCAATCATTGTCAGCTCTTCAGTTATCCCTATTCTCATTGTTATTCCTTTAAAGCGTGCTATTCATTTTCTTTATATGCTTTTGCAGCAGCACATAACCCTTGCTGTTGCATTGTTGTGAAGATTTTCTTTCCAACCAATGAGGCGGCCCTAAAGGAGAGTAATGTTGTGGTCTCGGTCTAGTCTGCGTCTGGCTCTGTGTGGCACCTTGGCCATCACATCTGAAGGTATGGGTAAACCCGGCCGGGGCTGTGCGTTCACCTGGTAGAAGGTTTCAGTACAACTGTGTCTGTGGCTCCAAGTTACAGCCTCATCACTCCTGTCAATACCAAGGAAAACTGTTACAAAGGAACAACTAAGTACAATAATTATTATATGAGCATTAAAAAGTTACAACATATCACACCACATGTCCATTAAAGTAAACTTCTCCTTACATGGTGCATTATCTTACAAAACAATACAAATATTAAGAACTCAAGGCTGTGTAAGAGAAAATTATTGTCTGCTGTCACTAAATGCAGCATTCATTTTCTTTGTTCACACACACATCAATTAATTTGGTTGTCAACTACAGTATAATGAACTTAAATAATGCCTGTGTATTGTGTTGGCAGTATGGTTATCCTTTTAGCTATTCAGTCACTCAATCCATCCTACCTCAGTGTAACCTCCATGAGTCCACGGTGCTTCCTGAAATCCTGATGTGCGGTGTCAATGAGGTGTGTGTTGAGGGCGGCAGGTGATGATGCCATGAGGGCTGTGGGTGACCATTGAAGGAAGGAGTCCCCACCTTCTCCACTCTCAGCTACCTCTAAGGCTCTCTCCACTGCCTGCTGTACGTCCGTCAGTCCAGAAATACCCAGACGCCACTGTGTAAAACAAACCAATATAAAATGCTGTACACTGCAACAATATACTGTAGTACAGTATACAGTACAGTAGAATGCATTATGCTTTTGTGTAGATCATCTGCTAATTACAGTGCATTACACTACAGTACTAGATTATTACAGGAGTAAATGGGTCCACTGTTTCCTCACACACGCATAAATACACAATTACAGTACTGTATATTATTTTACACAAATAAATAACCTCAAATATCAGATATCAATTTCCAATTACATTCAACATTATTAAGGATCCTGTGATTGTGTATGAGAATTGGAGGCTTCCGATTCCTCCTGAAGCACACTCCTTCCATAAAGGTGGTGGTTTGTGGCAATACTGTATGTGAAGGACTCATTTACCTCCAATATTTTGACTACATCACCCCGGGTCCCTTAAATAAATTAGCTGATGGAACCCCAAGACAAAATACATCATGAAATTTGCTTAGTAACTCATATCATACTCAACCTAAATACAGTATACAGTACTTTCTTATTGCCAGTCACACACACACACAACCATGAGGGTACAAACAAACAAACACTGGGCTCCTCACAAGTGTATAGACCAGCTGAGGTGAAGCAGCAGCAGCAGGAGCCAGAAGTAGCAGCAGGGAAGTGTTGTGATGTTGTTGTCTGTACACAGCCAATGCTTCACACCCGTGGCTCTCACACACCCCTGTACAGTACACCCGTCTTACTTGTTAATTTCAATGAGTATTTTGGGAAAGCTTTTGTAATAATACAGTAGTTAGTGCATCTCAGAGCATTTAGGCCCGTAGTTTAAAAAAAAATTGAGGGCCCTTACTGGAGCTCCATGAATTCTCCAAACTACTCGGGGCAACAGATTCCTTATTAGAAATACTTGAGGGTTCTGTGGCCTGGATTATTTTGGAGAATTGATGGAGCTCCAGTAAGGGCCCTCAAATTTTTTTAAAGTACGGGCCTTAAACTCAGTAATACTGTAATAGGATGTTTTCCCTTTGAGAATGTGATGTTAGGGCTCTAGCAACTATGGTAATTAAATCATGCCACATAAAGTCTGGTTAGATTCATTAGCGAGTTACTGTATTATTATTATCATCACATTTCTTTACATGATACTACAGTATATCAATTTGTTTTTGATATACTTGTACTGTACTGGTATTGTACAGGAAAAAACTTATATGTAGGGGAAAATTGTCCCAAATATAAATCATGAACATTACTGAATGTTTAATAGCAAACATTCTATTGACTACTGTATATAAACCTACAGCTAATAATAATCTTTGGCTCAACCTACTTGTTTCTTCAATGTGGTTGAGGTTTGGTTGATCATCAGAGACTGTCAGCTCCTCTTCTGCTCCGTCATCACTTCTGGTTGTCAGTTCCACCAGTCCTCGCACTGCCTCTGCCAACTGACGGTCACCATTCTCTTTAGTTTCAATGAATTTGGCAAGGTCCAGGACGCTGATGTCTGAGTCCTCACTGCGATCTGATTCTTCCCTTTGGTTACCATTAACACTCACCTCTTCACTGTCTGCCTCTGCATCCTCATCTCCAGATTCCTTGTGGTTGCCATTGATCTCACGTGTGATCTTGGGCTCATCACTTGGATCAGAGGAGTCGAGGGGAATGTGTGTGTTGGGAGCATTTATCTTGTCTGGGGCAAGGTGAAGGTTTAGGCGGTTCTTTGTGTTTTTCAAACTTACTTCTGAATCAGAAAGAACCCCATCCTCATAACCACTCTCACTTTTCTCTGAGTCATATCCCATCTTAGTAATGAGACGGTTGTCGGTGGTTGGTGTTGTGCGACGTTCTCCACGAGTTAGGTTTGGTGGACACAGACCTGCTACACGCCTTGCACTGTTAGTGTCATTAGTGCGGGCCATACCTGTCCGTCCACCTGGCAGCCTTCGTGGACTAGAGTTAGTGGAGGAAGGTGGTCTGGGTTTACGTCCGGTTAGCACCTTGTAGCGTAGGTCTGGGGAGTTACCACCAACATCAGGGTGTGTTGCAGTCACTCTGATTTTTCTAGGTGACCCTGGGAGGCTTTGTGATGGTCTTAGTTCACTTGCTATACCACCACTGATCTTGGCCAGGAGGTTGTGACCCAATGGTGGCTGAGAGCAGGGCAGTGATGGTGGTTGGTGAGGACAGGTGATATCTTGGGCAGCCTTGTGGTCTGGGATGGTGATGGGCAGAGAGGAGGGGTAGGCGTTGAGGGACTGTTGGGTCTGCAGGACGGAGCGGAAACTGGAGAGGCCGAGGGAAGTCTCCTCAGAGTGAAGCCCATATCGCTCACTTCGACGAGTCCCACACTGAACACAAACAAATCAAATGTCAGATAGTACAGTACTGTACTTATAAACAGTTACAAAATATCAAATATTTATCAGACAGTACAGTAAATAAATCATATGCATTTCTGTACTAACTACTTTATTATACGGATAAAAAAATTCTTTCTGCCATTGCAGTCGAGAAAAGCAAATTAAGGAATAGAGAAACAATAGTACAGTAGAAGTAAGAGGTAGAACAAGCACAGGAAGGAAGTAAGAGAGATGGTTGGTTACCTTTGGCTGGAATTTGAGGAGGGAGGCATGGGAACGTGAGGGCAGGTGTAGAGTGGAGAGGCGAACCCCAGATGGAAGAGCAAATTCCACCCTCTGCTCCTGTAGTACCTCATCGTCCTGGTTAATAAAACATAAATATCATATAGAAATAGGTTAACAAATGCATCATTAGCTCCTTGACCACAGAAAGGAAAAAACTGTTTTGATATTAATGCACTGAGTGATTGTAGTAAGTATAGTGGAGGGGAAGCAATGTAGTTTTACCAGGATATAAAAATAATGTAATACTTTACAAGTTGCCTTAGTACTGAAGCCAGGAATGATAATTCCACTCACTCTCATTTTATGAGTCTCCTTTTTGCTTGCATCTTTTAATGTTTAGAAGTATCACATAACATTTTTCATCAGGCTTTTGTACAATAATGTCATTCGTTTATTGATATGAATTTGTTCACTTTAAAACCCACCTTTTCTGAGCTGAGGGAAAGTGCTGCCAGCACATTGGTGAGTTCACTTGGCATCTGTGTGTTTAGTACCCTGCAACACATAACACAACTTTATCACTAATTGTCATCAGCATTTTATAATCATCTTGAAATATACACTATACTGTACTATAATGTATGAAACTTGTGAAAATACATAACTAGAATACTGTACCTTTCATTAAACAACATTCTTCAGCATAATATAATTGTCTACTTGGAATAATTCAGTCTCAAGAAATTAGACAAATGTACAAATGGTGAAAAAAGATAAAAATAAAACTTCCCAACCCATGCGTGGGAATGAGAGAGGAATAAATGTTGCTTGCCTGTGTTTATGCATGGTGGCGCCGGCAAGGACCCCACGCTGCTGCTGACAAGCCTCGACTACCTGCTGTGCCCTCAGGAAGACTGCACCCCCACTCTGAGGATATCATATCAAACGTTAACTCTAGTTCTAACTCGATCTGTCTTTATCTGTATCTCCCTCTATCTCTCTCTATCTATCTGTCTATCTCTCTTTCTCTCCTAGTCTTCATCTCTTTGCTCCTCCCCAAGCCTGTCCCCTACTCATGTACCCCCCAAACACCCCTCCAACCTATCCCCCTATTCCCACACACCCCCAACCTCCCCCACTCAACCCTGTTCCCATATTCCAACACCCCCAAGCCTGTCCCCTATTTCCACACCCCCAAACCCCGACCAACCTATCCCCTTATTCCTGCACCCCCCCCACCCCCCAACCCCCCCACTCCATACTCCCGCACCCCCTTACCTTGGGCAGCTGAAGTAAAGGTGCCGTATTGAAAATCCTATGTATCCTTCTTAGCGACTCATCCTCTTCATCCTCACACCATCCCCCTCCTCCCCCACCACCCCCCCTCCTTCCCGGGTCACCCCCCACACCCACTTCGGAGGCCTCAGTGGCGGGAGAGGCCTCGGTGGTGGTGCTGCTGGGGGAGGTGTTGTTGGTGTTGGGGGAGGAGGGTGAACCGACTGCCCCTTCACCCAACCCAACACTCAGGTCCACGTCGGGTATAGCCACGGGTAAGATGGCATCCAATACGTCCGTCAGTCTGTAATCGAAAAAAAAAAGATAAATAAACTAATAAAAAATAAAGATAAATAAAATAATAAAAATGGTAAGAGAGAAATAAAAAAATAAAAAAATAAAATAATAAAAAATAAAATAATAAAAAATAAGATAAATGAAATAATAAAAAATAAGATAAATAAAATAATAAAAAATAAAATAATAAAACATAAGATAAATAAAATGATAAAAAATAAAGATAAATAAACTAATAAAAAATAAGATAAATAAAATAATAAAAAAAAAATAATAAAAAAATAAGATAAATAAAATTATAAAAAATAAAGATAAATAAAGTTATAAAAAAAATAAAAAAATAATAAAAAAATTGATAAATAAAAAAATAAAAATAAAAATAAATAAACTAATATAAAATAACGATAAATAAAAAAATAGATAAAATAAAATATAAATGCAGGTACTGTACTTTACTTTATAACGTACACACATAACATAGCATAACATGACATAACACAGCCCCCTTCCCACCACCCCTTTATCTACCTGCGCGTGAAAGCTGCGTGGTCGTGTGCGCAGGTGTGCCATAGGTGTTGGAGACCGCCCGTAGCCGAGTCCAAGAGGCGGGTGACCTCGCCTAGACGCCCACACGCCCACACACTACCACGCCCACACACCATCTGTAACAACAACAACAACAACAACATCAATATTAAAAAAACATATATATATTTTCAATAATAATAATGATAATAATACAGTACATATGTAGATAATATACACACACACACACATATATATATATACACTCACCACCCACTTACACCTACCACCTACACCACCCACCTACACCCACCTACCATCTAATATACTACCCACCAACCACCTACACCACCTACCTACCACTTACCAACACCCACCCACCTACCACTTACACCCACCTACACTCACCAACCACTAACACACATACACTACCCACCTACACCCACCTACACGTACACTGGTGGTCCATGCTATCATCAGGAGTTGTCATTTATCAGTGTAATGATCCTCCTGTTTTCATCTCTCTCTCTCTCTCTCTCTCTCTCTCTCTCTCTCTCTCTCTACAGTATCACATAATCTCTTTCACACTCATTTCTCTCTCTCTCTCTCTCTCTCTCTCTCTCTCTCTCTCTCTCTCTCTCTCTCTCTCTTAATCTATGGTATCACATAATCTTTTTCACATTTATTTTCTCTCTCTCTCACACTCACACTCACACACACACACACACACACACACACACACACACACACACACACACACACACACACACACACACACACACACACACACACACACACACACACACACACACACACACACACACACACACACACACACACACACACACACACACACACACACACACACACACACACACACACACACACACACACACACACACACACACACACACACACACACACACACACACACACACACACACACACACACACACACACACACACACACACACACACACACACACACACACACACACACACACACACACACACACACACACACACACACACACACACACACACACACACACACACACACACACACACACACACACACACACACACACACACACACACACACACACACACACACACACACACACACACACACACACACACACACACACACACACACACACACACACACACACACACACACACACACACACACACACACACACACACACACACACACACACACACACACACACACACACACACACACACACACACACACACACACACACACACACACACACACACACACACACACACACACACACACACACACACACACACACACACACACACACACACACACACACACACACACACACACACACACACACACACACACACACACACACACACACACACACACACACACACACACACACACACACACACACACACACACACACACACACACACACACACACACACACACACACACACACACACACACACACACACACACACACACACACACACACACACACACACACACACACACACACACACACACACACACACACACACACACACACACACACACACACACACACACACACACACACACACACACACACACACACACACACACACACACACACACACACACACACACACACACACACACACACACACACACACACACACACACACACACACACACACACACACACACACACACACACACACACACACACACACACACACACACACACACACACACACACACACACACACACACACACACACACACACACACACACACACACACACACACACACACACACACACACACACACACACACACACACACACACACACACACACACACACACACACACACACACACACACACACACACACACACACACACACACACACACACACACACACACACACACACACACACACACACACACACACACACACACACACACACACACACACACACACACACACACACACACACACACACACACACACACACACACACACACACACACACACACACACACACACACACACACACACACACACACACACACACACACACACACACACACACACACACACACACACACACACACACACACACACACACACACACACACACACACACACACACACACACACACACACACACACACACACACACACACACACACACACACACACACACACACACACACACACACACACACACACACACACACACACACACACACACACACACACACACACACACACACACACACACACACACACACACACACACACACACACACACACACACACACACACACACACACACACACACACACACACACACACACACACACACACACACACACACACACACACACACACACACACACACACACACACACACACACACACACACACACACACACACACACACACACACACACACACACACACACACACACACACACACACACACACACACACACACACACACACACACACACACACACACACACACACACACACACACACACACACACACACACACACACACACACACACACACACACACACACACACACACACACACACACACACACACACACACACACACACACACACACACACACACACACACACACACACACACACACACACACACACACACACACACACACACACACACACACACACACACACACACACACACACACACACACACACACACACACACACACACACACACACACACACACACACACACACACACACACACACACACACACACACACACACACACACACACACACACACACACACACACACACACACACACACACACACACACACACACACACACACACACACACACACACACACACACACACACACACACACACACACACACACACACACACACACACACACACACACACACACACACACACACACACACACACACACACACACACACACACACACACACACACACACACACACACACACACACACACACACACACACACACACACACACACACACACACACACACACACACACACACACACACACACACACACACACACACACACACACACACACACACACACACACACACACACACACACACACACACACACACACACACACACACACACACACACACACACACACACACACACACACACACACACACACACACACACACACACACACACACACACACACACACACACACACACACACACACACACACACACACACACACACACACACACACACACACACACACACACACACACACACACACACACACACACACACACACACACACACACACACACACACACACACACACACACACACACACACACACACACACACACACACACACACACACACACACACACACACACACACACACACACACACACACACACACACACACACACACACACACACACACACACACACACACACACACACACACACACACACACACACACACACACACACACACACACACACACACACACACACACACACACACACACACACACACACACACACACACACACACACACACACACACACACACACACACACACACACACACACACACACACACACACACACACACACACACACACACACACACACACACACACACACACACACACACACACACACACACACACACACACACACACACACACACACACACACACACACACACACACACACACACACACACACACACACACACACACACACACACACACACACACACACACACACACACACACACACACACACACACACACACACACACACACACACACACACACACACACACACACACACACACACACACACACACACACACACACACACACACACACACACACACACACACACACACACACACACACACACACACACACACACACACACACACACACACACACACACACACACACACACACACACACACACACACACACACACACACACACACACACACACACACACACACACACACACACACACACACACACACACACACACACACACACACACACACACACACACACACACACACACACACACACACACACACACACACACACACACACACACACACACACACACACACACACACACACACACACACACACACACACACACACACACACACACACACACACACACACACACACACACACACACACACACACACACACACACACACACACACACACACACACACACACACACACACACACACACACACACACACACACACACACACACACACACACACACACACACACACACACACACACACACACACACACACACACACACACACACACACACACACACACACACACACACACACACACACACACACACACACACACACACACACACACACACACACACACACACACACACACACACACACACACACACACACACACACACACACACACACACACACACACACACACACACACACACACACACACACACACACACACACACACACACACACACACACACACACACACACACACACACACACACACACACACACACACACACACACACACACACACACACACACACACACACACACACACACACACACACACACACACACACACACACACACACACACACACACACACACACACACACACACACACACACACACACACACACACACACACACACACACACACACACACACACACACACACACACACACACACACACACACACACACACACACACACACACACACACACACACACACACACACACACACACACACACACACACACACACACACACACACACACACACACACACACACACACACACACACACACACACACACACACACACACACACACACACACACACACACACACACACACACACACACACACACACACACACACACACACACACACACACACACACACACACACACACACACACACACACACACACACACACACACACACACACACACACACACACACACACACACACACACACACACACACACACACACACACACACACACACACACACACACACACACACACACACACACACACACACACACATGTTCAAACACCTACACACGCAATTTCATCTCTCACTGTAGTAAAAGAGAAAAAATAAAAAATAAAAAATAAAAAATATATATATAATAAAAATCATTATTATCTTTCGTATCTCGTTGGTCGAACACTAATTCAATTATTCCACAGTTGCAATTACATTTTATCATTCCCTTGCAAATTGCACACTTTATAATTTATATATATATACTGTATTTATACATTTATTTAGTTAGATAGTTATTATTATTATTGTTGTTGTTATTGTTATTATTATTGTTGTTGTTATTGTTATTATTGTTGTTAATGTTGTTCATATTCTTATTTTATTGTTGTTATTGTTATTGTTGCTGTTATTATTATTATTATTATTATTATTATTATTATTATTATTATTATTATTATTATTATTATTATTATTATTATTATTATTATTATTATTATTATTATTATTATTATTACTGTTGTTAATATTATTATTATTGTTATTATTACTGTTGTTAATATTATTATTATTGTTATTATTACTGTTATTATTATTATTATTATTATTATTATTATTATTATTATTATTATTATTATTATTATTATTATTATTATTATTATTATTATTATTATTATTATTATTATTATTATTATTATTATTATTATTATTATTATTATTATATATTAATGTTTTACTCTTCGTTCATTCCTTCATCCAGCCCTTTATTTTTTTTTACTTGTCTCCCTCCTCCTCCTCCTCCTCCTCCTCCTCCTCCTCCTCCTCCTCCTCCTCCTCCTCCTCCTCCTCCTCCTCCTCCTCCTCCTCCTCCTCCTCCTCCTCCTCCTCCTCCTCCTCCTCCTCCTCCTCCTCCTCTTCCTCTTCCTCTTCCTCTTCCTCTTCCTCTTCCTCTTCCTCTTCCTCTTCCTCTTCCTCTTCCTCTTCCTCTTCCTCTTCCTCTTCCTCTTCCTCTTCCTCTTCCTCTTCCTCTTCCTCTTCCTCTTCCTCTTCCTCTTCCTCTTCCTCTTCCTCTTCCTCCTCCTCCTCCTCCTCCTCCTCCTCCTCCTCCTCCTCCTCCTCCTCCTCCTCCTCCTCCTCCTCCTCCTCCTCTTCTTTCTCATTCTCTCTTTATTTCCTGCCATTTCCTTGTCTCCACTTTCATCGGTGTTTCTCCTTCCGCCTTCATTTCCTCTTTTCCCAATTCCCTTCCTTTGAGCTCATTTTCCCTTTTTCTCTTTTTATTCCTTTATTCTCCTTCTCTTCATTTTTTCTCTTTCTCTTTTTATTCCTTTATTCTCCTTCTCTCTCTTTCTCTCTTTCCTCTTTTCGTGTTGCAATCTCTTTCTCTCCATTTCTTCATTCTCTCTCTTTCTCTCTTTCCTCTTTTCGCTATTCAATCTCGTTTTATTCCTTTATTATTCTCCTTCTTATCTTTATTCTCTCTCTTTTTCTCTTTTTCTCCCTTTTCTCCCTCCTCTTCATTCCTTTCTTTCTCCCTTTCTTTCTATTCTTCTTACGTTGGTTCACACTCCTTTTATTTTCTCTTCTTCTACTTCATTCTTTTTCATCACCTATTTCTTTATTTCCCCTGTTCCTTAATTAAATAAAAACTCTCTCTCTCCCTCTCTCTCTCTCTCTCTCTCTCTCTCTCTCTCTCTCTCTCTCTCTCTCTCTCTCTCTCTCTCTATCACTTCACCATCCTCATCTCTCACTCTCATTCTCATTCTCTCTCTCTCTCTCTCAACTTTCTTTACCCAACAGATCATCCCTACTCACTAAACACACACACACACACACACGCCCCCCTCCCCCCCTCTCAACCCCCCCACCCCCCTGATAAATAAAAGCCCCCCACCCCCTCCCCCCTCTCTACTTAATATTATAAGACAGGGATAAGGTGATTTTCAAGGTGTGTGTGTGTGTGTGTGTGTGTGTGTGTGTGTGTTGGGGATGTACTCTATGTGGTGTGTGTATCTGTGTGTATACATAATTATAATCATCAACATTAAAATTAACACTATATATAAACACAAATCAGTGTTTTTTTCTATAATTGTTTTCATTTATCTTCTCTCTCTCTCTTTCTCTCTCTCTCCCTCTCCCTCTCTCCCTTTCTCTCTCTACAAAATACAGCCTAATCTCACCAGCACAAATCTGCCATAGTCCTTGAGAGCCACGTGGGCGTTCCTGGTTCTGACAGCTGTGGGCGTGGAGAAGGCGTGGCGACAGAAGTGTATTACCCCCGCCAGCTGCCCGGCCAAGGAGACGCGGGCGTGAGTGGGCGTGTGGCAGGGGCGGAAGAAGAGAACGGCGTGGGCGGGGTCATCTTCCTCACGAGTACACAACCCCGTATCGTAAACAACCACAGCTGGTACACACAACCTGCAAATAAGACACACGGGAATGTTTAGGAAGGGTTGTAGTATAGGTTTGTGTGTGTGTTTGTTTGTGTGTGTGTGTGTGTGTGTCTCACACATACATAAATAGGTTTGTGCGTGTTTGTTTGTCTCAGCCTCTCTCTCTCTCTCTTTCTCTCTTTCTCTCTCTCTCTCTCTCTCTCTCTCTCTCTCTCTCTCTCTCTCTCTCTCTCTCTCTCTCTCTCTCACACACACACACACACTTCAAAACACACAGCCACATATGTACAGACTCGAAACACACACACACACACACACACACAGAGAGAGAGAGAGAGAGAGAGAGTTACAGCCGAATAAAAATAGCAATTAAAATGTAAAACCAGACCAAAAGTTCATTTCATTATTGTCGTGTATGTGTTGTGAGGTTAATTATACAGTGTCATTAACAGGGGTGAATATTACATTAACATACTATATATTATTACCTGTACCTCACCTCATACTACCTCATACTGCCTCATACTACCTCATGCTACTTCATGCTACCTCATACTACCTCATACTGCCTCATACTACTTCATACTACCTCATACTACCTCATACTACCTCCCTCCTGATAAAACCTCATGACATCACACCTCTCTCCTGATACTACCTCATATCATCTCATACTGCCTCATACTACCTCATACTACCTCATACTACCTCATACTACCTCATACTACCTCATACTACCTCATGCGACCTCATACTACCTCATGCTTCCTCATACTATCTCACACTGCCTCATATTAACTCATACTATCTCATTCCCTCATACTACCCCTCACTCCCTGCCCATGGGGGGTTGGGGTGGTGGGGCTGACTTTATTCTCTGTAAATATTAACCATCCCCCACAGACCTAGAATAAAGATGGTTGTAGGATCTGCTGGTGGTTATTTTCTAAGTGGATTTGACGAGATCTGTCCACATGGATTAAAAAATACACGTGAGGTAACAACAACAACAACAAACAACAACAATAACAACTATCTTATCTCTTCCCTTCCTCATTCCATCATCCCTCCCTTATACCACTACATCACCCCACACACCACCACCCACACCACCCTTACAATATCACCCCTCCCTACCATCACATCACCCCACACCACCCTTCCCTCACACCACGTCTCTCTTACACCACACCATCCCCCTCATCCCACCACCCACACACCATCCCACCCCTCCCTCACACCCCACCTCCCTCACACCACACCATCCCATCCTCCCCTTACACCCTCACACCATCATCCCTCCCTCACACCACCCCCACTCCGGTTAATAACCAGTTACGAGCCGGTATAGTTATGATATGAATAACTTTGACATTTATACCCAATTGTATCCCTTCATATTAGAGAACCCAATAATGCTTGTTAACTGCCTGTGTGAGAGAGAGAGAGAGAGAGAGAGAGAGAGAGAGAGAGAGAGAGAGAGAGAGAGAGAGGAGACGTGTACGTGTGAGTGTTTGTTTGTATGAGATGGAAAGTGTGTGTGAGAGAGTGAGAGAGATATAAAGTCTGTGTGTACGTATGTGTGTGTATTATAAGTGTGAGATAAAAAGTGTGTGTGTATGTGTGTGTAACTACTTTGGGAAGGAATAGGGGGTAGTTCTGTGATGAGGGGGAGGAGGGGGGAGAGAGGGTGTGTGTGGAAGTGGGGGGAGAGAGAGAAGGAGGGGAAGTTGGAGGGGTGGTGGAGGAGGGGATAGGAGAGGAGAGGGGAAGAGGGAGAGAGAGGGAGTGAGAGGAGGGGGAAGGAGGGGAGGAAGGGGGGGAAGAGGGGTAGAAGAGAGGAGGGAGGAAGGAGGGGGGGTGGAGGGGGGGTATAGATTGGGTGCACAGTTCCCAATTCCCTCATTTGTCGATAATTTAGTTTTTTTTGTTTTTGTTTGGGTGCATTTGAGAGAGAGAGAGAGAGAGAGAGAGAGAGAGAGAGAGAGAGAGAGAGAGAGAGAGAGAGACCCATACAGTATAAAAGGAAGTGCTATGTGTCATTATTACTCGGACAAAATAATTAAAGATAGCTTCAATCATGATCACGGTTCCAATCAATGGAGCCGAATCCCACCAAATCGTGAACAGAAAGAAGGAGACCAGCTGAGCCGATTCATCCCACCACCGGATCCCACCCCCCCAACACACACACACACACACACACACAGGCAATATATCCCATCAGAGCGCCACAATCAGACAATATATCCCATCAGAAGGACAATCAAGGTGGGGAGGGATCAGAGTGTGTGTGTGTGTGTGTGTGTGTGTGTGTGTGTGTGTGTGTGTGTGTGTGTGTAAGCTTTCCCAGTGTGTGTGTGTGTGTGTGTGTGTGTAAGCTTTCTCAGTGAGTGTGTGTGTGTGTGTGTGTGTGTAAGCTTTCTCAGTGTGTGTGTGTGTGTGTGTGTGTAAGCTTTCCCAGTGTGTGTGTGTGTGCGTGTAAGCTTTCTCAGTGTGTGTGTGTGTGTGTAAGCTTTCCCAGTGTGTGTGTGTGTACCGGTATATATGTAAGCTTTCTCAGTGTATGTGTGTGTGTTGGGTCTTAAGGGGGATATTCAGTATTGTTGGCAAAATGTGGAGTAACTGATTCCTCCAAACTATTCCAAGCAACAACAACAAGAGCCCCCTACTCTTATTTTTGTTCATCTGGTCCTGTTTCCTGGTTCATTTTGCAGCAACACGAGACACACAACAATTCCCGCCAATTTCGTAATACGCCACCCAGATTTCCCTCCAATTCTGTTAATACACTACACAGGATTGATTGATATTAGGCGCCGCAACAGCAAGGTCATATAGCTCCAGAAAAAGGTGACAGAGAGGTGTGACAGCAAGCAGGAAGGAAGTAGAAAAAGAAGAAGGACAGTTGAGGAGCTAAAAGCCAGTAGCTGTGGCCGA